>JAQQSU010006049.1:0-13630 GCA_028627135.1 Pseudochirops cupreus | reverse complement strand
ATTTCAGTGGGTACACACTAATGTAATTCTTTGAAATACTAAGTGTATTTAAAGAGAAACCATTGATTAGAAAATTTAAAAGAAATGATCACAATGAATCATCTTAAATCTGCAACATACAAAACCTCTCACACATACATATTGCCCTTGTTGACTGTTGGCAAGAAAAAGCTACAATTCTCTTTAGTTGCTACCTTTGTCATATTCTTTTGAAAAATAAGAAGTTGGATGATGGGGGCAAGAAATAATTTTACACATACCAGAGAAAGTTCCAACATCCTTTTCCCAACAAAAAAACAATATTCTAAATTATAATAATAACAAAGCTGAACAAAAGTTAATTACTAAACATACACATTTTAACAGTTTACAGAAATTTCAAAAAAATATACTAGGAATATGGCATCTGATTTATCTTTGAATTGCTAAAGAGAAGTTAACTAGGATCTGCTGGAAATTTGAATGTATTATTGTAGAGAATGAAGTTCTAGTTGTAGAGAACAAAGTGTATATGAGAGCAATATCAATCTTTCCTTTTTTGAAGGAATATGAATTGTAAGCTTTGTCATTTATGCATTACTGTTCTCAAAAGAGGCATATCTGGGATGGGTTCATTCATTCACTTATTCATTAATTTCTTCCTTCAGTCATTCCAAAAACATTTAATTAAGTGCCTACAACATATTTTGCTGGTGTCAGGGGAGAAAAGATGCTAAGGTATGGTCCTGCCCTCATTGTGCACCATGGAGGGCAAAAGAATAATTAGCATGGTATTGAAAATTTAACTGTGGGAGTATCATTTGAGGGAATATATCTTTTCCTTTGACACAACCACTAGTTTCCAGTTACTGATTGCCTCAAATAATATCAGGAGATAGAACTGACAAGGATTCTCAGAGTGACAACTTCCCTATATAGCCAGGAAGGAGGGAAAGCATTTTTATTTTACTTTGGAAGGGCATAATCAATATACTTAGTTATATTTTATTTGGTTTCTTTTTGATGGGTCCACCTCCAAGTTTCTAAATGCTTATATAACAGTTTTTCATCCATGAATACAGTTTAAGAATACTAGACTTCTTTTTCTTAGCCCACAATATACCCGTACCTGGATCATTGTTCCAAGTTTATAGTTTTAATATTAACACTAATTAGTGTTGCAGAGATATGACACAAGATTTTTTTAAAGCATTTTGGATACAGTAATATGTCTGTTCTTTAGAACTCTAGGATGTAGGTAGTGCAAATATTATTTTGCCCATTTATCTCAGGAGAAAAACTGAGGTCCAAAGAAAATAGAGATAGTGACAAAATTTTTTCCCAACCTTGTATGTTCTATCTGCATGTTTAATGTTCATGTTTTCTATATCATTTTAGCTCCCATGCAGTTTCTGCATGTTGATTACGCTGATTAGGCAGTTTCACCATGTATATACACAGACACATGTACACTAACACGGAGATAAACTGGTTCATCATACAACTTCATATTTAATAGTTTTACCATTATCAATGACTTCAATAATCACCCGATGATATATTTGTCTATCTCACATTCATATGATACTCCTAGGATACTCTCTGCCTACACGAAAATGATATATTTATATATTTCAGGTATATGGACATTCTACTCAGTACTAACTTCCTGCACCATAGGACAATTTTTTTTTTACTTAAAAAAATTTTTTTCCCCCAGTTGATAGACAAATAAGTATTTTCATGATTGGTTTATCCCATAGCTGGTACCTTCTCATCTATTTAAATCTAGATGCATAAAACTCTCATGACATGGGCAATTTTTCATCCATGTTTAACATTTAAGTGCAAATGGTTTTCCTCCTTAGAGGCTCCACTGTATTCCATCAGGAAACATAAAGGAAGGGGATATTTCTCACGTAAATGCTGTTGTCTACATTTTACTACAAAAAGATAAGGGAAAATGTGTTTTGTAGTTAGTGACTAGAAAAGCAATTAGTAAAAATGAAATGCAGTTAAGACCTATGAGCATAAGGGATGTGAAAAAAAACTGGGGAAAATTATGAAATAATTTAAAATAGAAGTATAATACCATAAAACAAAACAAAAAGATGCAGAAGAATGGAATACATGTTAATTCTGATCATGTGAGGAAATATAAATGAGAATGAATAGACAAAGTCACTTGATCAAACATAGATCGAGTAACTGAAAGCCTATTATGACAGTTTATATACTGAAAGTAATTTTAAGAATTTTAAAATTATTTTTTTTCAAATTTTGTGTTCCAAATTCTCTCCCTCCTTCCTCTCCCCCCATTGAGAAGGCAAGCAATTTGACATAGGTTAAACATGTGTAGTTATTCCAAGCACATATAAGTCACTCAGTGAAAGAAAGCACATACCAAAAAGAAAAAAAGAAAAAAAAAGAAAAAGCGTCTTTTATCTGCATTCAGGCTCTACCAATTCTTTCTCTAGATAAGGACAGCACCTTTCATCATAAGTCCTACATAATCATCTTGGATCACTGTATTTCTGAGAATAGCTATTACTCACTGTAGATATCATATAATATTGCTGTAACTGTGTACAATGTTCTCCTGGTTCTGGTCATTTCACTTTGCATCAGTTCATATAAGTCTTTCCAAGTTTTTTTTTTTCCTGAGAATATCCGGCTCATTATTTCTTAAAGTATAAAAGTATTCCATCACAATCATATGTACCTTGTTCCATCATTCCCCATTTTATGGACATTCCCTCAATTTTCAATTATTCAGCATCACTAAATTAATTGCTATCAATATTTTTGTACACATATGTCTTTTTTTTTTCTCTTTCTGATGCAGACCTAGTAGTGGTATTGTTTGGTCAAAAAGTATGTATGGTTTTGTAGCCCTTTGGACATAGTTCCAAATTCTTCTCTGGAATGCTTTAATCAGTACAAAGCACATATATCAGTGCTTTAATTTTCCCACGTTATCTCCAACATTTTTTATTTTATTTTTCTGTTTACTAGCTACTCTGACAGGTGTGATGTAGTAGATAAACGTAATTTTCATTTCCATTTCTCTCATTGATAGTGATTTAGACAATTTTTTCACATGACTTTAGATAGCTTTGATTACTTTGTCTGAAAACTACCTGTTCATATCCTTTGACCATTTATCCCTTGAGTAATGTTTCTTATTTCTGTAAATTTGACTCAGTTTTCTATTTTTGAGAAATCAAGGCTTTATCAGAGAAACTCACAGTAAAACTTTTTTTCACAGTAATGATTAAAAACTATGCTATCTCCCTCATTTATCCTATTGTCTCTCTCCTTCTACCATGTCCATTCTCAAAAGTGTTTTACTTTTCAGTTTTAATTCCCTCAAACTGCTCTCCCTCCTATAAGCTTTCCCCATCTCCTCTCCTTCCTAATTTTTGCACGGTAAGAATGATTTCTACACCTGAGGGTGTACATTATTCCCTCTGAGCCAATTCCCATAAGAGTAAGGTTCATATACTTCCCTCCCTACTTTACCTATTTTCCTTCCACTGTAAAATCTCTTTAAAACTTCTTTTATGTCAGATATTTTTCCCATTCTACCTCTCCCTTTCCCCTCTCCCAGTGCATTCATCTTTCTTATTCCTTAATTTTATTTTTTACATAATCATTGCATCACATTCAACTCATACTTCTCCTTTCTGTCTATGTATACTTCTTCTAACTGACCTAATATTTTAAAAAGTTTTTAGGAGTTATAAATATTTCCCATGTATACATATAAACAGTTCAACCTAATTTAAACTCTTATAATTTCTCTTTTCTCTTTGCCTTTTTTATATCTCTTCTTCATTTGGTATTTAAAAGTGAAATTTTTTTATTCAGCTCTGGTACTTTTATCAGGAATGTGTGAAAGTCATCTATTTCATTGAATTCCCATATTCCCCCTAAAGGATTATACTCAATTTTACTGTGTAGGTGATTCTTAGTTGTAATCCTAGACCTTTTGCCCTCTGGAAAATAATATCTCAAGCCCTATGATGCTTTAATGTCAAAGCTGCTAAATCTTATTATATCCTGATCATGATTCCATGATATTTGAATTGTTTGTTTTTGGCTACATGCAGTATTTTCTCCTTGATCTCAGAGGTAAAGAATTTGAATGTAATATCCCAGGGAGTTTACATTTTTTAATCTCTTTCTGTAGGTGCCTAGTGGATCATATAAATAAATACTAGTAATTGTTTTTACATGGAACTGGGGAAAAATAAAATCCTAAACAAATTTATAAATGTTAATGAATTGGGGTGGTTAGGTGGCACAGTGATTAGAAAACAGGCCCTGGAGTCAGGAGGACCTGAGTTAAAATTTGGCCTCAGACTCTTAAAACAAAACTAGCCATGTGACCTTGTGCAAGTCACTTAACCCAATTGTTCCACCTTCCCCCTCCAAAGAAAAAAAATCAATGAACTTGTGTCCCAAATTTTCTATATTTCCTACATTTGCCACTTTTTCTTTCAATCACTTTAGCCAAACTGATAGGTATGATATATAAATTTATATTATCATTAAATTTGTATTAAGATTAATTTATATTGGTTAAATTTATATTTCTCTAATCAATAATTATTACAAGTATTTTTTCATGCAACTATAATTTGTTTTGATTTCTTCATTAGAAAACTCTCTGATGACGTTCTTTGATCATTTATCAATTGGGGAGATGACCTATTCTTACAGATTTGAAAAAAATGATATATTCAAAATATGAGACCTTTATCTGAGAAACTTTGTATATTTTTTTCTCAAATTTTCTACTATCCTGATGGTCTTGGTTGCATTCTTTTTATTTTTATATATTTTTCAAATAAATGTAATCAAAATTGTCTATTTTACACTTTTCTTTCTATCTTTTTTATTGATAAGTTTTTTGTCTTTTCATAAGTCTGACAAGCAATGTATTCCATGTTATTCAAAATTTCTTATACTATTTCTCTTTATATCTAGTTTTGTGCTTATCTTGGTAAATGGCATATCACATTTTCTGTCTTTTTTTTTTCTTTGAAGGGGAGAAGGCAGGGCAATTGGGGTTAAGTGACTTTCCCCAGGTCACACAGTGAGTGTTAACTATCTGAGGCCAGATTTGAACTCAGGTCCTCCGGACTTTACAGCCATTGCTCTATTCACTGCACAACCTACCTATCCTAGTATAAGATATTCTCTATGCCCAATTTCTGACATAACACATTCCAGTTTTCCCAAAAATTTTTAATAAAATAATGAATTTTTATCCCCAAGTCTAAAGTTTTTACATTTGTCAAATACTAGATTACTATATGGAATTGCTGCTGTGTTTAGTATGTTAACTCTATTCCATTGATCTATGATTGTATTTCCTAGCCAGAACCCAATAGTGTTGATAATTACTGATTTATAATGTAGTTTAACATCTGGTACTACTAAACCTCATTCCTTTCCTTTTGGATTTGTTCCTTTGATATTCTTTACTTTTTGTTCTTCCAAATGAATTTTATCATTATTTTTTCTCAGTCAATAAAAATTTTTGTGTGATTAAGCTCAGAAGATAATCTGTTTTAAATAGTATTAATATGACTAAAATTATAAAAATATTGCCATATAATTAACTATACCATGAAAATATTATTTTTAGCATTAAAAGATAGTGTTCTCTAATAATTACTCTCCAATGCTATCATAAACAATAGTGTGATTTCTCTTATTGAATTTAGTAATTTTAAATTCAGTGACCAGCTTGACCTCCTTCAATGTCAGGAGATCCCAAAGCATGAAAGTAATTTTAACTGACAAAAAATAATGAAACCAGGGGTGTTTTTAGTTTAGACTTCTAAAGAAAAATATGCTTTATGGAAATAAAACTATTGGAAAACATATCCAAAGGAGATAAAAGTCATATAGAGCCTTGTAATGGCAAGCAAAGAAGTACTTAGTGCCTTCTTTCAGCTATTTAATTATTTAGCACATTGTTTTACTTGAAATTTCTTTTAAGCCTTGCCCATGATTATATCAAGTCATTTTTAAGAAAAAGAATTTGTGAAGCCCACAACTTGTGAACCCCTTTTGCTTATGCAACAGGAAGGAATGGAATAGGAAGGAGCTTAATGACCACATAAAAGGAGAAGCCCAATCTGGGAAAGAGCAAAACTGAGAAGAGAGCACTTGTAGTGGCAGAATTAAGAATGGGAACTTTGTCGTGGTCAGATATTCTGTTTGTGTTGATTTTTGTTTGTGATACTTTGTACAGACACTCTTGGACTTTAATGGAGGTCCTGAAGAGGATTTTCTGGTTGTCTGTTTACAGAAGTCCTAGAGGAGGGATTTAAAGGTCCTGGAACTGTACTGATAACTTGTGTTGAGTCCTCAGATCTTGTATGTGGGTCTGTGTTGATTTCACAGGCAGATAGTGAATTGATGATGGTGCCAGAAATGTGTATGAATGTTGTTTTGGCTTTGTCATCCCAGAAACAGAAACAGTGAAGGACTTGATTTGGACTGGACATTGTGAGCTTCAATATAAAACAGGAACTGGATGAGGAACTGGACGAGGAACTGGACAAGGAACTCAGAGCTGCCTTCCTTTGAATCGAGGTGACAGTTGGGTAGATTCAAGCAGGAGCTGGGACCATGGAAGAGGAACCATGGAATCTGAGAGCCAGCCTCTAGTCAAGGTGAAAAAATTTCTCCTTGGGTACTTAGTGCTGACTGAGAAGATCATGATTTACTGTGGCCTAGGTGTTGGAGAACTTTGTATTATATACCTTGTGCCTCTTAAGGATGATTGGAAACTAATCTCCAATTAAGAAGAAAGAATACTTTTTGACTGAGAGATTAAGAAAATGCGACCTAGGGGTCAAGAATTTTGAACTTTGTACTTTATGTCCCTTAAGGAGGCTTGCTCCTTAAGGATGATTGAGTTAAGCACTTACTAAATGATATCTTTTGCTTAAAACTATGTGGCCACTTTGGTGAAAACTATGTGACCACTTTAGTGATAACTTGTTATAACACTGTGAATGCTGTATTTTGGTTTCTGTGAATGTTTTGCTTTAATTTACTGCTGAATAAATAGAGTTCACTTTACTATGTAATCTGAACCTTAAAGCTGTTCACAGCAGCAGTCCTCTGGAAAGCTTCTCATGCTGGGCTTTACAAGACTCAATTTCTTCAATGTCAATATGTCTTTGATCTTTAGTGTGGTGAAGGTACTTTTATTTGTTATTATAAAAAATACTCCCAATTTCTTAATTTAAAAAAATCATCTATATGACTAATTTGAAAATGAAAAAATTTATATATCACAAATACAGATAAAATTATTTTATTTATGTATATTCTCAAGTATGTTTATTGTTTTGATATTGTATGACATGTCTTTATTAAAATGTCATGGCCTTCACATAAACATGGTTATTCTTTTTATATAATATTTTATGTTTTATCAAATATAATGTTATATAATAATAGATATTACCAATTTAGAAAAGAATGTTCCATTTCCCCATTTGTTTCATGAAGAGTAGTATATGTTCTCCCATATTTGAGAAAGAAAGGGAGAGAATTTTTTCTTTTAAGGGCATATTTATGGACAACCATACTACTTGCTATGAACCTAGAGAATGAGTCATAAAGTACCCCAAACAACATAATAACTGATAGGAGAAAACTTTTAAATGTTCTTTCCCTGGTTACAGTCCTTTGGAGAGCTATTATCAATACAGGAGGCATACCAGAACTACAGGTCACATCTCTAATTCAACTGTGCACCTGAGAGTACTAAGGGTTTTTGTCACTTCTGTTGTTTGTTCTTTTTTCCTATCTCCCATATAAAACCAACCAATAGCCATAAGCTTTTGTATGTCATTCCCTATGCACTACCCACTGTGGGAATAGTTGGACTTTTGCTTGGATACTTTGTAGATTGTGACAAAATTTACATTCATCTAGTCTTTCAGAAAATCAGTCAGATGTTTGATATATACTTTGTTAAATATCTAGATGAAATTGATGTCTCCACTAAATTGATTAGATTTGCTTACTCAACAGTATTGTTCTAGATTAATTGATCAAAACTCATACTATTAAGCACACCAGAGTCCCATGTAGTCACAGCAAGGCAGCCATAGAGAACTAGATATGGTAATAGTAAGACTGAGTGGGGGAAGAGTCCTCAGTTGTTTAAATTTATAATTTTTAAAACTGTAAAAAGCAAGGATACTTTATAGTTAAAGTTTGTGATCCAAAAACGGGTGTTAGTGTATAAATCAGTAGATGGGAAACACAATTTGCTCTCTGTCTTGACAATTGAAAAATATTTTAGATTCTAAATTTACGGCATATTATCTGAGTTTTCTTGGAAAAGATACTGGAGTGGTTTGTCCTTTGGTTTTCTAGATCATTTTACAGATGAATGGAGACAAACAGTGTTAAGTGACTTGCCCAGTATTATACATCTAGGTAATATTCTGAGGCCAGATTTGACCTCAAGAATATGAGTTTTTCTGACTTCAGGCTAGGCACTCTATCCACTGCACCACCTAGATACCCACACGAGATTATAAATAAATGTAAACATTAAATCTTATGCTAAATCTCTCTACACCTCAGGAGGACAGGGGTAACATAAACTCAGATTTGGAAAGGGAAAATCTCTGCCTATTTCCAGTTAGAAAGTTACTGGCACAACTCAGGTACCACCTTGCCATGTGCTTTTATATTCTCAGTTTCATATTGCTAAGATCTACTTCCATCCTATCCCATCCCCTCCACAAGCTCTTTAAGTAAAAGGCTTTCTTTCATATTTTCACCAACTTTATGTACAAAATAAAGTGTTCTTCACTCAGTGCAGTGGTAGATTGACTGACAAATATGGTAAACTGACTAATACTGCATCATTGTAGTAAAACTTCCAGTGTTGTTACCATGTGTGTGCATGTAGATAGATAGGTAGATAAATATACATATATGTGTGTGTGTATGTGTATGTGTATGTGTATATGTGTGTATATATATATATATACATATATATGTATATATATATATATATATATATATATATATATATATACATATATATGTTTACTTAAAATTCCTCCCCCTAAGACATGTCTATTTGGAAACATGTTTGTATTCCCCATCTACTTTATTAATTTGCCTTTTTATTAATTAATTTCCTTCAAACAATACCTTTGACTCCTAGAAAGCAGTATGCTTTGTACTTGTCAAGATAGTCATGTTGTTGTTTAGTTGTGTCTGACTCTTTGTGACTTTATTTGCGGTTTTCTTGGCAAATAAACTGCTGTAGTTTGCCATTTCCTTCTCTAATTCATTTTATAGGTAAGAAACTGAGGCAAACATGGTTAAGTGTACCCAGGGTCATACAGCAGGTAGATTTCTGAGGCTAGATTTGAACTCAGCAATATCACTCTTCTTGACTTCAGGTCTAGAATTATATCTACTACAACACCTCGCTAGCCCAAGACAGGCATAGTTTCCATTAAAGAAGCCTTTAGATTCTTGCCCCTGGCAAGGTTAAAGGAAAGGAGAGCAAGGAAACACTTTTGTTTTTCTCTACCTACCCATATGTTTCTTTAATTTATGCCTTTTTATCAACATTTTTCTTTTGCTTTCTCTGGTTATAAGTGCGTCCTATTGTTTGTGAGGAAATACAAGCACTGGACTAGGACTGCATCTAATGTCTGGTCCTTCTTCTGGAAACCAAATAGACATAACCCTCAAATGTAAAATTATTGTCGTCTTCAAATACAAATGTCATTCTGCCTTGTAATAACTTGCAAATCATCTCCCACTGAATCTCATACACTGTTATCATTAACATTAATGTTCAACTATTTTCTCTGTGGTGTTATATTACAGAAGATATAAATAAGATGAATGACTGCTTTATATTTGATAAAATCAACCATATAGCTAACATTTATTCAAACAGTGTTCTCCTTTGAGGAAGAATTAGCTATGCACACCTCTGATAGAACAAAACAACAACAAAAACAACGAAAGATATGGAGTTCATAATGTGTGCAGATGAGAGTTAGGGAATTTAATTTTGCAGATGTGAAAACTGAGGTATTTAGTTATTTACCCAAGGTCACACAGCCTCTGTACACTATGTAATTTAGACTTAATTCTAATCTTACTCTCTTTTCTTCTACTGGGTTCACTTGTTAGAATATTTTCCCACTATTTCTGGCAAGCTAATCTTCAATCTTGAGCCACCTTTACCACTACCATGTACTTTCTCCTAAATACATAGTTGCTAAGCATTGCCAGGACAAGTCATAAAATGATTGAATTAAGCATACCAAAAAGCATCATAACTATTTCTCAGACTTGAAATGAATAAATGGGGTGGCTAGATGGAACAGTGAATAGAGCAACACCCCTGGAGTCAGGAGGACCTGAATTCAAATCTGGCTTCAGACACTTGACATAAAAACTAGTTCTGTGACTTTGGGCAAGTCACTTAACCCCAATTGCCCTCCAAAAAGCAAAAAGAAAAGAAAAAAAGAAATCAATAAATGATATAGTATCTGCATGAATGTATGCTTTTAATACTGCTTGTTTTGTTTTGTTTCTCCTCTTCTAAACTGTCAACATTTTGAGAGGATATACTCCTATAATTCCCATAATGAATGGTAAACATGGAAAAAAATGTTGTAGATTTGTAAACTGTTGTTGAACAGGTATAGCGTTTGAAATGTATTTTAACCAGCACCTTATCCCACTCCAGCTCCATATAACACACTCCTAACAGATTCAATCTTTCCTCATGACTCAAGTACTTGTGAAGTTTTCCCCCAAAGTCATGGTATGAAGCCACATGCCAAATGAAGCAGTGAAGGGAACTCATTGCTGTCACCAAATGCCTATGTCTGTCCAGGCACTTCACAGCCCCAGGGTTGGCTTCTGGCTTATCCTAACTCCTAGATAAGGTCTGCCTCCTCTCCATATCCTCATCTCAGCCTGTATGTATGTCCCACCATTTTTCCTCAGCTCTTGTGAGTCTTAAAGACCCTCTTTAGCTATCTGACTTGTTGACACCACATAAGTGAGGACATGGACATGAAATTTCCTGAATTACATGATATACAGAAAGTAACAAATTGTCATCACTGAGATCTCCAATCCTATTGAAGCTACATGACTTCTAAGTTGCTTAGATACACTAGGCTTAATTGATCCTTGCTCTTCCTTCTCTCCCTTCCATTCATATCTTCTTTCTTATGTACCTTCTATCTTCTTTATCCCTTCAGCCTCCATTTTCTTTTCATTTCTCCCACCTACCTCTCCTCTTATGTATTTTCTCTTATCTTTCTCCTTCTTCTCCCCTTCCCTTCTATCTTTTCTTTTTTCCTTTCCATTTGTTTCTTTCCCTGTCTTTTCTTGACATGTTTACATAATCTTTCTAGAATCAAATATTTCTTCCCACATTTCATACAATTAGCAATTTCTAATTTAAAATAATAATTTTCTTTCCATCTACTATTTGATTGAGTCACAAGATAAATAGTTCCATGTTTTTCTTTTTAATGATGACCTTGGGCAAAGGATAAGCAGTGAAAGTGGACAGACATGTTTCTAGTGTCAAGTAGTACAATTAAAAAAGAAAGGTTTAGTTATCCAATTGCCCTACTTTATGTGCCCATTAGCATGTAAATGTTAACTAGTGGTATGCAGCAACTACATTTTAAATCCTGTTGAAGGTTCATTTTGAATTACCTATTATGACACAGAGAGATGTTTCCCTGAATATGGAATACGATGCAGTCTCAATAAAACACCATCCAGAATGAGTGAAATGATACCGTACGGTTAATCCTAATCTATAAGGAAAGGGATATGAAGCACAAAAGTGCAGGGCATAGGCATATATGAAAAAGGAAAAAAAAATACACACATATATGGTTCCCCTGGCTAACTTCCTAGGTCTCAGTATTCTGAGTTAGTCAAATAACCTTAACTATGTGCTAAACACTGAGGATATAAGACAGGCAAAACAAGAAAAAAAAGCCAGTACATGGTCTCAGGGAGTTCCCAGCCTAATGGCAGACAATCGTGCAATGAACTATGTACAAATAGAATATATACAGGATATTTGTGAGAACTTCTGGGAGCCAAGATGGAAGAATAAGAAGGAAATTACCTTAACCGTGTTCACTTCCAAACAACTATAAAATAGTGCCCTAAAATGAATCCTGGAACAACAGAACCAGGAAAAAAGTTGGAGTGAAACAATCTTCTAGATCAAGTTGCTTGGAAGTTTGAGAGGATAACTGTCTCACTTGGGTAAAAGGGGAGAACAGTACATGATGTGAAAGACCCTTACAAGTCAACAGCAAGCTCACTTCTTCAAGCCAGTGAGATGTCTTGATCCCCACTAAGGCTGAGCAGGCAAACACTAACACTGTGACTCCCCCACATTCCTTTGTATAGCAAGATGGATGTGCAGACACTACATGCCTCAGTATAGCCTTAGGCATACAGAAAGATATTAGCACTGGAATGCCCCCCATGTGCTTCAGCACATGGGCATGCCCCTACATGCCTCAATGTAGCCCTAGGCATACAGGAAGATACTAGAAATGGAACTCCCTCCCCACCATGTGCCTCGGCACAAGGGCAAGTGCTAGCACAGGGTCCTCCCATGTGCCTCAGCTCCACACTAGGTAAGCTGCCATACCCTTGGGGTCTTTAGCAGGGCCACCAAACTTCACTCATTTTCTGAGTGCAGCACCAAACATGAGGGTCCCCTGTGGGTCTCTAGGGAACACCACCACAGCACCAGGCAGAGAGCCAGGGCCTGCTGCCCCTGGAAGAAGAAGCTGGGAATAGTGTCCCATCAACCCCAAGAACAGAGCTCAAATTTAAAAGTAATGAAAAAGACTGGAAAAGATGAAAGAAAAAAACAGAAAAGAATCTAACCTTAGAAAATTATTATGGTGACGGGGAAGATCAACACACAAATTCAGAAGAGGAAGACAATGTCAAGACATCTATAGACAAAGTTTTTCCTGCCAAAAACATACATACATACATTCATACATAAATGAAAGAATGAATGAATAGTTAGATAAATGAATGAATGAATGAATGAATAATAAATAAATAAATAAATTGAGAATTGGTCTCAAGCCTGGAAAAAATGCACGGAAGATTTTTTAAAAATAAACTAAATAAAAAGGGTAGAAGAAAAACTGTGAAAAAAATGAGAATGATCCAAGAGAATCATGAAAATAAAGTCAAGAGTTGGGAAAAAGAAAACAATTCCTTAAAAAGTAGAAATAATCAAATGAAAAGGAGGTAGAAAAATTCAGTGAAAGGAAAAAAGAAACCTCCTTAAAAAGTAGAATGGGGGGGGGCAGAGCCAAGATGGCGGCGTAGAAGCAGCAACATATTGCAGCTCTCACATAGCCACCCCAAAATACCCATAAAATAGGACTCTAAACCAATCCTGGAACTCCAAAACGCACACAAAGATACTTCCCACTAAAGTCAGCTCGCCTACGAGGAACCATATCAGCACTGCGAACTGAAACCAGCCTGGCCTGAAGCCACGGCTGTGCCCCGGGGGCGGCTGGATGGGAAGAGCTGAGAAGCTTCAGGTGAGCAG
>JAQQSU010006048.1:0-13630 GCA_028627135.1 Pseudochirops cupreus | reverse complement strand
ACCTGATTAGGCACTTCTCTGGGCTGGGAATCTGTCACTCTCTGTCTCCCAATGGGTTCTGTCACTCTTAAATCCGCTCAAATTTACTTTTGAGTTCCCAAGGACGAAATTCTTGGGGAGCTTGGGGAAGTCACTGCTTACTCTCTGCCATCTTAGCTCCGCCCCCCCCTCCATTCTTTTAATGCAGAAGCTGCTAGGTCCCATGTAATCCTAAATGTAGTTCCCTGATATTTGAATTGTTTCTTTCATCATTGCTTTCCTATAGACCAATAATTCTTTGGTTCTCTCTCCTGGTTCAGTTCTCCAAGTCATTTGATTTTCTAAAGAGATATTTTTAAAATTCTCCTAATTTTTCAATCTTTATGTTTTGTTTGACTGACCCTTGATGCATCATAGAGTCTTTAGCTTCAATTTGACTGATTCTAATTTTTAGTGAATTAATATCTTAAGTGCATTCAAGAATGTTTTGGGGGCTTGAGATCAGTTAATATTTCCCTTTGTGGTCTCAGGTATGAGTATAGAGTTCATGTTGTCCTCTGAATTTGGTTGTTCTTGATCACTATGATAGGATTGTACCATTCTTGATTACATAGTTTCCTTCTTGCCCATTGTGATTGCCTATGTCCTGACTTTTAGAGTGAATTTCTGCTTCTGGGATGCAGAGGCCTCTGGCCCGTGTTTCTCAGGTTGGGGGCTAGATGCTTTGTTGTTTACCTTGTGTGCTGTAGCCTCTGGGTGTCTATACTGAGACCAAGGGCAGAACTCACCTGGGTTACCCTGAGGCTCAAAGAGTAACATGTGGGAGAGTGATAATCTGGCCATTTCAGGTTTCTGCCTCTTTGTCCCTGGTTACAGCTCAGGCAGGCTCAGCATCTGGTGGCTGGTAATGCTGGTGTCTGCAGATTCCTCTGGTGGTGCTAAGGCACACCTGGGCTTATGTTATTAGTGCTCTTGTTAGATCCAAGCCCCTGGGCTTTGGGATCTCCCCCTGATCAGCTGAAGTGGGGTTTGTTGAGAGTCTTCCTGACCTTCACTTTAGGCTTAGTTTCAGTCACACCCTTCCTTGAGGACTCCCAAGCCTGAGATTGTTTCCACTGTTTCAGGATTTTAAACTGGATGGGGCATTAGTCTCTGGGTTTTAAGAGTCATGAAGGGGGATTAGAGCTGTTAAGGTTTAGTCTGCCATCTTGGCTCCTGGAGGTT
Organism: Pseudochirops cupreus; assembly: GCA_028627135.1. Taxonomy (NCBI): domain Eukaryota; kingdom Metazoa; phylum Chordata; class Mammalia; order Diprotodontia; family Pseudocheiridae; genus Pseudochirops; species Pseudochirops cupreus. The sequence continues at coordinate 12,427 of JAQQSU010006048.1, read as the reverse complement.
CACATAGGTGATTTTTAGACATCCAGGCTGTGGGCTGATAGCCCAAGGAGAAGCTGCTGCCATGAGCCTTGTGCTTTCTCTCTCTTTTTTTTTTCCATGGTCACAGGGCTAGTTTTTGTTTTAGTTGCCTGAGGCTGGATTTGAACTCAGGTCCTCCTGACTCCAGGGCTGGTGCTCCATTTACTGCATCATCTAGCCACTATACTGTGCTTTCTCTTACCCAGGTCTGAAGGATCCTCTGACAGGTGGTGAGACATCTGCAAATCACCCTTGGGAAAGGTGGATCTGCTGGCTAGGGGTCCCTCTCACTCTGCTGTGCTCTGCTCTCAGGTCCGTGCTGATGCAACACCTGAGTGCTCTGTGTTTCTTCTGTCCAGACCTATGTGGGTGCTTTCCCAGGCTGGAAATCTGCCACATTCTGTCTCCTAATGTATTCTGTCACTTTAAATTCTGTTCATATTCATTTTTTTAGAGATTAGTGATGGAATTCATGGAGGAGCTTAGAAAAGTTCCTACTTCCATTCTGCCATCTTGGCTCCACCCTACCTAATAAGTCTTTCTTAGAAGAATAAGAAGAATGAAGTTGGATAGTCTTCTTTTTCCAAGCAAAATGTAATACCGAATGAAAGTTACCAACTGTATTTCTTTGTTTTGTTCTTTTTAAAAGACATTTTAAACATAACACAAGTATATAAAATAATTGGAGGAGGCAATTTCCAGCACATGTACAGACTCCATCAATTTACTAAAATGGCATCTCCTCATGGAATAAAGTAGGGATTTCCCTCCAGGAGACTCTCAGTGATGTTTATGGGAAGTACCTGGGAGAAATTGAAACTGCTGAGAAAGCAGAATCAAGATGGCAGAGAAAAGGCATCAACTTGACTGAGTTCTCCTCAAAACCCTTTCTAAAACCTTAACAAACAATGCCATAAAATAATTCCTGGAGCAGCAGAATGCAAAACAACAACAAGAACAGCAACAAAAACAAGAACAACAACAACAAAAACGAGAGGGTATAATAATTTTCTAGTCAATGAGAATTTATTTTTCCACTATTTATTAATTAATTTCCATTTTCAACATTCATTTCCACAAGATATAGTTACACACTTTTCTGCCCATCTTTCCCCTACCACCACCCCAAAATAGAGAGCCTAGTGAAAATCCCTCTGTTCTCCACTCTTTATTTTCTAGTAGAGCAAGATGAATTTCTATACCTCAGTGCCTATACGTCTTATTTCCCAGTTGCACTCAAAAAAAACAAACAAAACACACAAACATTTTTTAACATTTGTTTTTAAAACTTTGAGTTCCAGAGTCTTTCTCTTGTTCCCTCCTTCTTCCCCCCTCCCCAGGAAGATAAGCAATTAAATATAGGTTGTATATGTGAAGCTGTGCAACACATTTCCATAGTAGTTATATTGTTAAAGACTATATCGCCCTCCATCCTATCCTGCCCCCCACTTATTCTATTATCTCCTTTGACCCTGTCCCTTTTCAAAAGTGTCTGCTTTTAACTACTCACTCCCCCTATCTGCCCTCCTTTCTATCATCTCCTCTCTTATTCCCTTCCCCCCTGCTTTCCTGAAGCGTAAGATATTCAATTGAGTGTTTATGTTATGCCCTTCTTAAGCTAAATTCAATGAGAGTAAGGTTGATCCATTTCCTTTCACCTTCCTGCTCTTCCACTCCATTGTCACAGTGTTCTCTTGCTTGTTTTATATGAGATAATTTGCTGTACTCTATCTGTCCCTTTCTCCTTTTTCCAATATATTCCTCTCTCACCTCTTAATTTTATTTTTTAGATATCATCCCTTCATATTCTACTCATCCTGTGCCCTTTGTCTATGTATACATTTACTCACATATGCACATACTCACATATATATTTCAATACAAATACACTTCCTACACATACATATATATGTATGTACACACACAAATACATACATACACACACACATACATACATACATATATATTACTTTCAACTATCCTCACACTGAGAAAAGTCTCATGAGTTACAATTATCATTTTTTCATGTAGGAATGTAAATAGTTCAACTTTAATAAGTTCCTCGTGATTTCTTTTTCCTGTTTGCCTTCTCATGCTTCTCTTCCTTCTTGTATTTGAAAGTCAAATTTTCTATTCAGATCTGGTTTTTTTTCACCAAGAATGCTTGAAAATCCTCTATTTCATTGAATGAAAATATTTTCTCTTGAAACATTATACTCAGTTTTGCAGGGCAGATGATTTTTGGTTTTAATCCTTGCTCCTTTGAAATTCAGAATATCATATTCCAATCCCTTTGATACCTTAATGTATAATCTACAAGATCTAGTGTTATCCTGTTTGTGTTTCCAAAATACTCAAATTGTTTCTTTCAGAGTGCTTGCAATATTTTCTCCTCGAACTGGGAACTCTGGAATTTGGCCATGACATTCTGAGGAGTTTTTATTTTGGGATATTTTTCAAGAGGTTATCAATAAATCCTTTTAATTTCTCTTTTGCCCTCTGGTTCTGGAATATCAGGGCAGTTTTGCTTGATAATTTCTTGAAAGAGGGGGCTTAGGCTCTTTTTTTTTTTGATTGTGGCTTTCAGATAGTACAATAATTTAAAAATTATCTCTCCTGGATCTATTTTCCAGGTCAGTGATTTTTCCATTGAGATATTTCACATTTCCTTCTATTTTTATTTTCATTTTTGGATCTTTTTCATAGCATCTTAATTTATTATGAAGTCATTAACTTCCAATTGCTCCAGTCTAATTTTGAAGGAATTATTCTCTTTATTGAGTTTTTGAAATTCCTTTTCCTTTTGGTAAATTTGACATTTTAAGTCATTCTCCCCCTCATTGGCTTTTTGGGCCTCTTTTTTCCCATTTGAGTTAGTCTATTTTTAAGATGTTATTTTCTTCAGTATTTATTCTGCATCTCCTTTAGCAGGCTGTTGACTTGCTTTTCATGATTTTCTTGCGTCATTCTCATTTCTTTTTCCAAATTTTCCTCCATTCCTCTTACTTGATTTTCTAAATCTTCATGTGCTCCTCCATAGCCTATAAACTGTTCTTATTAATCTTGGAAGCTTTTCATGCAGGAGTTCTGACTTCATTGTCTTTCTTCCATTCCTTGCTTTGATCCTTTTCATCCTCCTAAAAAAGGATTCTGTGGTTTGATAGCACTTCCTCTGCTTACTCATTTTGCCAGTCAATTACTTGACTTTTGACCTCTTTGCCACTTTGTCACTCTTCTTTCAGAGAGAATTGAGCTTTATCCTAAATTGCTGGGGTTTTTTATAGCTGCCAGTGCTATTAGGAGGTTATCCTCCCTATTGCCCTCACAAGCTCTTGCACACTGGCCACACCACCCAGGACCATCACCTAAGACTGTGATCTAGACCCAAGCAGATCAATACAAGAGCATTACCTGAATTTTTGCTTGGTGATCCTTCTGTTTGCAGGCCAGGAGCTCTGGAGGCAGCCACTCAGCAGCAGCTACAGGTATCATGACTTCACTACTTCTTGCCCTGGGACAGATTGTATTCTTTCTTTACCCAGGTTCCAACAGAGTTCCCCATTGACTTTTTTACTTTTTCTTTGGTGTTTATGGATTGAGAAGTCTGGAAACCACCAAATCTGCTGTTGATTGACTCTCCCGAAGTCTGCTCTGGCTGGTCAGGGTCACTCTGGGGCCTGAACCATGGCAGCTCACATTGGACTGCTCTGGCCTCTCAGTCTGGTGGAAAAGACCTTTCTTGTTGGCCTGCCAGGCTGCCTTTAGGGGGAGATTTGTTTCTTTCTGTCACTTTGTGGGTTATGTAGCTCTAAAATTTGTTTAGAGTCATTTTTCCAAAGGAATTGGAAATAGTTGGAGCAGGAGCACATGCCAAGTACATGCTTTTACTCTGTCATCTTTGCTCCTCCCCCCAGTCAATGACAATTTGGAAAGTCATCAGGAAAGGTCTGTTGCAATATTGAGAGGGTAGCATTGTATAACCCAGGCCATGCCCATGCAGACTCTTACCCAGTACTCCAGGAGCAGTTCCTGAGAGCCACTAAATCAGCAGTGGAAACAGTTGCTTCTGCAGCTCTCAGCCCACAGATTGCGGGAGCCACTGTGCAGAAGGAAATTTCAGTGGTCTCTTTGCTAGCACAGTAATAGAACTCATTTGCTTTGCCTATACTCAGATCTGGGTCACAGCCCTGTGTGGCAGTCCCAGGGTAAAGAGGAACACTAGCATAGCAGAGATTGTAGCCATAAGAGGTGGTATTCTCCTCCTAGTTCTAGGGCAGAAAAGAGTGTTTGTGGTCACTCACAGACCAGAACACAGACCAGCAATGCAGCAAACTCATCTCTCCTTACATCATAACACCTTGAGAAGAATTAATAATTTGTAGGTCCCTAGAAGTATCTCTGAAAAACAAGTGTACAAAACCACTGAGACTTGGCATAGTTCACCTCCATACTGGAAGCAGAAATTTACCTTAATAAAGAGTTAAAAAAAAATCAAGCAATAGTCTGGGAAAATGGGTAAATAAAAGAGAAAAAATTCTGAACATCAAAAGATAATATGGTGACAAGTAAGGCTAAGGCACTCAGAGGAAGATAACAAAGTGACAGCTCCTATCTCCAAAGCCTCAAAGAAAAACATGATTTGATCTCAGGCCATGAAAAATTTCAAAAAGCATTTTGAAAATCAAGTAAGAGTGGTAAAGGAAAAAAGAATTGGGAAGAGGAATTAGAGTGATGCAAAAAAATAATGAAAAATGAATCATAAACTTGGTAAAGCCACACACAGACACAGATGCATACATACATGCACTCACGCATAAACATGAACACACACAAATACTGAAAAAAAAATAACAACTTAAAAAACAGAATGGGGCAGATGGTAAAAGAAGTACAAAAAGCAAGTGAGAAGAATGTCTTAAAAATTCAAATTGACTAAATGGGAAAAAAGCTACAAAAATTCACTGAAGAAAAAAAGAAAACTCTTTTAAAAAGTAGATTTGGAAAAATGGAAAATGAGGTACAAAATCTCATTAAAGCTCTTTGAAGAAAACAATATATATTTTTTTGCAGATGGGGTTCTTTTTTTAAATTGATATATTTATTTACTTTTAGTTTACAAGATTCAGTTCCAGAAGCCCTTGAGTTTCAAATTTTCTCCCCTACCCCACCCATGGTGGCATGCAAACAAGTATAGGATCTGTAAATACTTTTACGATGGACTTCAGTCTGGTTGTATAGAAAGGCTGTAAGCAATGGAATGAACAATGAGAAAAAAGAAACAAATCCAAACATGGAAAAAAAAAACTAGCATGTAGATTACTTCAGTCTCCATTTAAACTCTGCTGTTTCCAGATCTTTCTCTGAATGCAGATATCTCCTTCCATCATGAGATTTGTAGAGTTGTCTTACAACTGTGTGTTGCTAAGAAGAGTCCAGTTTATCAAGGTTGGTGTTCACACATAACGATGTGTCTGTGATTGTGTACAAATTTTTCCTGGTTCTGCTCTTCTCACTTAGCTTCAGTTTGTATAAGCCCCTCCAGCTAAATATGAGTCCATCTACTCCCCATTTCTTATAGCACACTAGCATTCCATTATATTCATATGCTTGTTTAGTCATTCCCAAGTTTAAAAAGAGAGCTGCAATAAATATTTTTGTACAAAGGGTTCTTCTTCCCACTTCTACAATCTGTGGATATTACTGAAGTAATTAGTGGTATTGCTGGGTCAAAGGGTGTGCACTTATTTATAGCCCTTTTGGCATAGTTCCAGATTGCTCTCCAGAATGGTTGTATCAATTCACAGCTCCACCAACAATGCATTAGTGTTCCAATTTTTCCACATCCTCTCCAGCATGTCATTTTCCTGTTTTGTCATCTTAGCCAATCTGACTGGGGAGATGTGGTACCTCAAAGTTGTTTCAATTTGCCATTCTCAAATCAATAGTAACCATTTTTTCATATGCTTATAAATACCTTTAATTTCTACCTCTGAAAATTGCCTGTTCATATCCTTTGACCATTTATCAACTGGGGAATGACTTGTATTCTTATATATTTGACCCAAATCCCTGTATATTTCAGAGAGGAGGCCTTTATCAGAGGCACTGATTCCAAACATTCTTTCCCAGTTTCCCACTTCCCTCTTAATCTTGATTACATTGGCTTTATTTGTACAGATACTTTTCAATTTAATGTAATCAAAATTATCCATTTTGCATTTTATAATATTCTCCAACTCTCCTTTGGTCATAAAGTCTTCCCTACTCCATAAATCTGACAGGTAAACTATTCCTTGCTTCCGCAGATTACTTACAGTATCAACCTTTATACCTAGATTGTGCACCCATTTAGACTCGATTTTGGTCTAAGGAGTTAGTTAATGGTCTATGCTTAGCTTCTGCCATACTATATTCCAGTTTTCCCAAAAGGTTTTGTTAAATAGTGAATTCTTATCCCCAAAAATGAGGTCTTTGGGCTTATCAAACAGTATATTAATATAATCATTGACTACTGAGTCTTTTGTACCCAATCAATTCTGTGGATGCAGTACTCTATTCCTCAGCCAGTACCAAGCAGTTTTGATGACTGCTGCTTTATAATGCTGATTAAAATCTGATATGGCTAGGCCACTTTCCCTAGCTTTTCTTGTCATTAATTGCCTTGATATTCTGGACCTTTTGTTCTTCCACATCAATTTTGTCACTATTTTTTCTGGCTCAGTGAAGTAATTTTTTGGTAGAATGATTGGTATGGAACTAAATATGTAATTTAATTTAGTTAAAATTGTCATTTTTATTGTTAGCTCGACCCAGCCACAAGCAATTAATGTTTTTACAATTAAGTAGATCTGACTTTATTTGTGTGAAAAGTGTTTTGTAGTTGTGTTCACATAGGTTTTGGGAGGTAGATTCCAAAATATTTTTTAACATCTACAGTAACTTTAAAAGGGGTTTCTCTTAGTATCTCTTACTATCCATCTATTTGTTGGAAATATATAGGAATGCTGAGAATTTACATGGGTTTATTTTATATCCTGGACTTTACTAAATTTATTAATTGTCTCAAGAAGATTTTTACTTGAGTCTCTAGGATTCTCCAAGTATATCATCATATAATTTGCCAAGAGTGATAGCTTAGTCTTTTCTTTGCATAATTTGATTCCTTTGATTTCTTTTTCTTCTCTAATTGCCATATCTAACGTTTCTAGTACCAGACTGAATAATAGGGATGGTAGTGGACATCCTTGTTTCACTCCTGATCTTATTAGAAATGCTTCTAATTTATCTCCATTGTATATAATACTTGCTTATGTCTTTAAATAGGTGCTACCTATTATTCTAAAGAAAAACTCCACTTATTCCTATACTTTCCAGTGTTTTTAATAGGAATGGATGTTGTATTTTGTCAAAAGCTTCTCCTGCATGTATTGAGATAATCACATGGTTTCTGCTAGTTTTCTTGTTGATGTGTTCAATTATACTGATAGTTTTCCTGATATTGCACCACCCTTGCATTCCTGGAATAAATCCTACCTGATCAAAGTGTGTTATTCTCATGATGATTTGCTGTAGTCTTTTTGCTAATATTTTATTTAGAATTTTGAATCTATATTCATAATAGACATTCGTCTGTAATTTTCTTTCTCTGTTTTGTCTCTTCCCAATTTAGGTATCAGTACCATATTTGTCTAATAAAAAGAATTTTGTAGAACTACTTCTCCAATTTTCCCTGAATAGTTTGTAAAGTGTTAGAGTCAATTTTTCTTTAAATATTTGGTAGAATTCACTAGTAAATCATCTGGCTCTGGAGATTTTTTCCTATGGAGTTATTGATTACTTGTTCAATTTCTTTTTTCTGCAATTGGGTTATTTAAATGATTTACTTCCTCTTCAGTTAGTCTAGGCAACTTTTATTTTTTTAAATATTCATCCATTTCACATAGATTGTCAAATTCATATGCATACAATTGGGCAAAATAATTATTAATTATTGTTTTAATTTCCTCTTAATTGGAGGTAGATTCACCTTTTCATTTTTAATATTCGTAATTTGCTTTTCTTCTTTCTTTTTTTTTATCATATTGACTAAAGGTCTATCAGTTTTATTGGGTTTTTCATAATACCAACTCAGTTTTATTTAATTCAATAACTTTCTTGAATTCAATTTTATTAATCTCTCCTTTGGTTCTCATTATTTCTAATTTATTATTTCATTAGGGATCTTCAATTTTTTCTTTTTCTGGCTTTTTCAATTGCATGCCCAATTCAGTGATCTCTATTTTCTTTAATTTATTCATTTATGCATTCAGGGTTGTAAAACTTTCCCTAAGAACTGCCTTTGCTGCATCCCACAAGTTCTGGTATGTTGTCTTATTATTGTCATTCTCTTGAATGAAGTTGCTGATTCTTTCTATAATTTCTTGTGTGACCCACTCATTCTTTAGGATAAAGTTATTTGTTGCCAATTAGTTTTTCATCTATCCTTCAATGGCCCTTTATTACATGTAAGTTTTATTTCTTCATTTTCTGAGAAGAATGCATTAAATATTTCTGCCTTTCTCCACTGAATTGTGAGGTTTTTATGCCCTAGTATATGGTCAATTTTTGTGTATGTGCCATATAGTGCTGAAAAGAAGGTATATTCCTTTTTATCTGCTTTCAATTTTCTCCAGAGGTCTACCATATCTTTCTTCTCTAAGATTCTATTTACCTCCTTAACTTCTTTCGTCTTTATTTTGAGGTTAGATTGTAGAGAGGGGGAGATTGTAATTCCCCACTAGTATAGTTTTGGTATCAATTGCTTCCTCTGGCATCCTTAATTTCTCCTTTAGGAATGTAGATGCTGTACCTCTTGGTGCATAAATATGTAGTACTGATATTGCCTCATTTTCGATGGTGCCTTTTAGCAGGATATAATTTCCTCTCTCATTTCTTTTAATTAGAACTATTTTTGGTTTTGCTTTGTCTGAGATAAGGATTGCTAGCCCTGTTTTTTTTTTTACTTTACCTGAGGCATGATATATTTTGTTCCAGCCTTTTACCTTTTATCTGTGTGTATCCCCCTGTTTCAGATGTGTTTCTTGTAAACAACATATTGTAGGATTATGTTTTTTTGTCAATTCTGCTATCTTAATATCTTAATTCTGGTGTCTTAATCTCTCAGCCAGCACTAAATATCTAAGTGAAGATTCTTTTATCTTGACTCTAGACTTACTTCCAAACTCCATGCTTCTTCTTCCATGCTCCCAGGTCTTGACTGAATTCACCGAGCTGTCACCTGGATTCACCGTTAGTCAGCTTCCAGCTCCCATTCCAGCTCAAAGCTCACAGTGACCAGTCCACCTCAAGGCCTTCACAGTTTCTGTTTCTCAGGAGACAAAGCTTAGTAGAGTCACAAGAAATATCTACACACATGAATCTTAGCAGAATTACAACAATATTCACACATATTGCTGGCACCATTATATAAATTCACTTTCTGCCTATGAAATAAACACAAGTCAACAAACAGGGTACTTGTGTCTCACAAAGTATACAAATCAACAGATAGAATTTTTCTATCTGACAAAGTAACACAATCAACGGATTTTGTCTGTCTGACAAAGTAGCACAAAAATCAACACAAACAGAACAGAGAGAGAGAGAGAGAGAGAGAGAGAGAGAGAGAGAGAGAGAGAGAGAGAGGGAGAGAGAGAGCCAATATCACAAGAGTTCTCCCTCTCAGTTTTGCTTGTGTTTGTGTTTTTATATTCTTTTTTGGCAAGTTCCTTTCACTGTGGGCTCCATATGATGATGTTAGTTTCTAACAAAGACTTGACTCAATCAAAGGCAGATTCAAGGACCCTTGAAAAGCTGAAACAAGGAGCAAAGTGTCATTTTGCTTGCAATTACACTAGGCCACCCTACTTTGCATATTTTCATTAATTCCCTTGAGATACATGGCCTTTTTTCTTCCAGATTAATTTCTTTGTTAATGATTCTAGCTCTATAAAATACTTTTGGTAGTTTGATTTGTATGACACTGAATAAATGAGTTAATTTAGGTAAAATTGTCATTTTTGTTATATTAACTTAGCTACCCATGAACAATTGATATTTTCCCAATTATTCGTATCTGACTTTATTTGTGTGAAACATGTTTTTTAATTGTGTTCTTATAGTTCCTGAGTGATCCTGGAAGTTATACTTCCAAATATGTTATAGTGTCTTCAGTTATTTAAAATTGTATTTCTTTTTCTATCCCTTACTCCTGGATTTTGTTGCTTCATCCCATTCACATTCAGTCATGATTACTAACTGAGTATTTCCCTCCATCTTCTTTTTCACCCTGCTTATAGTTTTCTCTTGCCTTTCACACATCCCTCCTCACTAGCTTTTGCTTCTGACCATAACCTCAGTCAATCTGTCCTCCCTTCTTGCAATCCTGCCCATGTACTTTCTCCTTTCTCCTCTTACTTCATATAGGGTAAAACAAATTTTTATACCCACCTGAGTATGTAGGTTACTCCTTGTTTGAGCCAATTCTGATGACAACAGGGTTCAAACAACATTCACCTCTGCTTCATTCTTTCCCTCTACTGTAACAGGTGTTCTAAACCTCTTCAAGTGATGTAATTTTCCCTATTTTCCTTCTCCCTTTCCCCTTCTCCCAGTACATTTTTCACTCCTTATTTTTTATATCATCACTTCAAAGCCAACTTATAGCTACAATCTCTGTTTATTTATATGCCTTTTAATTTCCCTAATAGAGATACAATTTTCTAGAATTACAAATATCATCTTCCCATGTAGGGATTTAAACAATTTATCTTATGGAATAACTCAGTTGTTGTTTTCTTTCCAGTTTATTTATTTATTTTTTTATCATTCCTTTGGGTCTTGTATTTGAAAATTGAATTTCCTCTTCAATTCTGATCCTTTCATCAGGAAAAGTTGGAATGCCCATCTCCTCCCCTTAAAAATTATTCTCAGTTGTGCTACGTAGTAAATTATTAGCAGTAATCCAAGCTCATTTGTCTCCTGGAATATATTATTCCAAGCCCTTTCACCCTTTAATGTAGAAGGTACTAAGTCCTGCACAATCCTGACTCTAGTTGTCCTATATTTGATTTCATTTGTAAGGAGAATGAGAAGACAATTATTGGAGGTGGGTGGGTGGGAAGAAAAGAATAGAGGGAAATACAATGAACAATAGTACCTGCACAAAAACTTTGAAACAAGTTTCTCTGATAAAAGTTTCATTTCTCAAACTTGTAGAGGACTGAGTAAAATTGAAATTGAGGGGATGCCTGTTAACTGGGGAATGACTGAACAAGTTGTGGTATGTGATTATGACCAAATAATACTGTAACAAATTATAAGAAATAAGAAATTATGAACAGTATTCTCTTTGAAAAAAAATGAAAAGACTTACATGAGCTGATGCAAAGTGAAATGTACTGTGTACAAAATACCAGCGATATTGTGAACTGATCAGCTAAGAATACAATGACCCAAGAGAACTGTGAATGGACTTGTGATGAAAAATGTTATCCATCCTCAGAGAAAGAACTGGCAGTTTCTGAATACAGATCTAAGCCTACTTTTTAAAACTTTTCTTATTTTTCTCAAGTTTTTTTTTCTTTGTCTAAAAGTCTGGGAAAATAAGATGGAGGGAAATATAGTTAGGGGTCATAATTATGAAAAAAAACTTAGCAACATATTTCTCTGATGAAGGTCTCACTTCTCAAACATATAGAGAGAACTTAGTCAAACTTATAAAAAAAAGGGCTATTCTCCAATTGATACATATTTAAAAAAGATTTGAATGAGCAGTTTTCAGATGAAGTATTCAAAGTCATCTATAGCCATATGAAAAAAAAATACTCTAAATCACAATTGATTGAGAAATGCAAATCAGAACACCTCATACTTATTAGATTGACTAATAGGAAAGAAAAGAAAAATCACAAATGTTGGAAGGGATGTGGGAAAATTGAGACAACTAATGCACTGTTGGTGGAGTTTGAACTGATCCAATAATTTTGGAGAAAAATTTGGAACTATGCTCAAAGGGCTATAAAGCCATCTATATCCTTTGATCCAGGAAAATCACTACTAGGTCTGTATCTCAAAAGAAATAAGAAACAGAAAGGAAAAATATCTATATGTATAAAAATATTTTAGCAGGTTTTTTTCTAGTGGCAAAGAAATAGAAATTAAGGGAATCTCCATTAATTGGGAAATGGCTGAAAAAGCTTTGTGTAACAGCAAGCACCCCAGCACACCCAGGGTGGCTACTAGCACAGGTTCTTAGATCTGCTTTTCTAAAGGAAAGCAACTCAAAATGGGTTAACAATCTTACTTTAATTAATCAAATACCATTTACCTAGTTCAGGAGAAAAAGTCAGCGCCCTGAACTTCAGAGAAT
>JAQQSU010006047.1:0-13630 GCA_028627135.1 Pseudochirops cupreus | reverse complement strand
GAAACTCAAGTGATTGTGGAACTGAATCTTGTAAATTAAAAGTAAATGAGTAAATAAAAAAAAAAAGAATCGGGATTCCAGAGGCCCAATGGAAAGCTAGGGTAGAAAGAAACCAAGACATGGGAGGTATGGAGCTGGCAAGGATAGATATAATAGGGTGTGGTATCCAGGAAAGGGAGCTTCTAACTAGGCAGTCTACCCCCAGAATCCCAGGGACTCTTACCAGAGCCACTGGTCAGGAGATTGTCATTCCTTTTCACAGAATTTGTTATTAATTCTTGTAGAAAAGGTAGAGTGGTACACTCTTGACATCAGACCAGAAGACCAGTCTATGGCCCTGCTGGGTGGTCAAGGCAGGAGTTGTGGAATCTTGGGGCCTGGCTTGTTATATAAGGAGGAGGGATGTTTGAGGTACTCGCCATCCACTTATCAGTCAGCTCAGCTTTGCTTAAGGTTTGCTTCATTTTTGAAGAGATTACTTCTGCCAAGGTCGGGGGAGGGATCATAGGATGTGTCTTTGTTCCTCGTCTGGTGGCTGGTGCAGAGAGGAAGAGCAGAATGGCAGATGACCACTCCCTTGTTCTGAATGATCATCAAGGCAAGGGTCAATAGAATCCTGGATTTTGGCTGGTCTCAGTCACCAAGCTTGAGGCTAGGAGTTATGGTAGAGATGAAGATTCTGAGCCAGCTATTGAAGTCACTGGGAGAAAGGGTGAATGACCTAGAAGTCGATGAATAGCAGAAGCAACAATCTGGACAGGGTGGCATAATTGTATGTTATTATCTCAAAAGAGAAAAGCTTTGTTGAGTAATGATGGTGAGGATCTGGAAGTAGAGAGAAGAGTGAGGGGTACGCAACTTCTCCTAGCAAATAGAGGAAAAAGAGAGAAGAATTATCCAGCTTTGTGGAGGGTGGCAAGAGTGTGGTCTCTTCAGGGGGAAAGCCAGCTTTCAGTTAGGGCCAGCAGATAGAAGGCATATAAGAGGAAGAGACTAAGGAAGAAAGGCAAATTGAGTGACCATAGATAGGTGTGCTAGGAGGGGACAGTGGAAGGGGTAGTGAAGGAGTCTAGAGACTATATTGGAGAGGCAGCATGATATAATGGAAAGAATGCTGAACTTGGAGTCAGAAGAGGCTTGGGTTTGACCTCTAATACTTATTAGTTAATTGGCCTTAGACAATTCATATAACCTTTCTGTGACTCAGTATTCTTATCTGCAAAATGAAAATAATAATAATTGGCATACTTAGCCTCATAGAGCTGTTGCAACCCTTAAAGAAGCTATGTACTTGGGAATTATTATTCGTAATAAGAATATAAAGAAGGATTTCTACCTAGGCAAGATCAGACAAACAGAAAGTTGAGAATTGCTAGCCATAGGGTTGGGGAAGTAAGCTTGTAAAATAAATCAGCTCTAAAGTTCTAATTAGAGACTGGTATGATGGAACAGACCTCAGATCTGCTCTTCTGGGTGACTTTTAGACAGATGTTTGATGACTTGGATGAAGGTTATGGACAAAGGGAAGAAAGAGTGTATTGCAGGATGAAGGAGGTTTTTGCTGATGCCCACTCAGTTTGTTTCTCACTGATACTAGTCTGGTGCTCTCCATGACATACCTTGTCATTTTCTGGGAATTTAGAGATAAGGAATGAATGAATGAAAACACATTTATTAAACACTGGGGATACAAACAGAAAGGTGAAAACAACCCCTGCTTTCAAGGGGCTCAGTTTCTAATGAGGGAAATGTAATACAGATAAGAGGTTTCAGCTGCAAGTCTAATGGAACGTCCCATGGTTCTTAGGGTGCAGTGGCAGTTGCAAAGTAATGTCATTTCCCATGACAAAACTATATCTGCTTCTGATGTTGAACCATTTGACGGTGCCAAGGACTTTGGTGGTGGGGATTTCTCTTTTGGGTCTTCAGTAGCTGTGACTGCTGAGAAGGCAAGAGCTGTAGCACCAGTAGACAGTTGCAAAGGTCGAATTTCCACCAGGGTTGCTCCCCTGGATGATGGCTGGGCTGGAAGCAGGGTCAGTAGCCTGAGAGCACTTTGCTTTATCTTGAGAAGAGTAGAGAAAGTAGTATAGGGGCCAGTGCCTTAAAGACACATGTAACAATTCCTCCAATAATTCCTGCTTCAGCTAGATGCTGAAAGAAGCACCTGTGAACACCATATGCAGCTAATAAGCCAAGACCTTTAGCAAACAGCATTCTCCTAACGCCTAATCACTGCAGACAAACTGCACGACTAAAGCAGGCTTAGCTTCCACTGTGTGCAGATAAGTAGAAACTGTGGTGATTTATTTAAGGTCACTGAGGGCTACACACACACACAGAAGGGAGCCCTGCTCACATGTGTCAGTGCTGGATCCTTTCTTTTAGAAAAGGGAAGACAGAACTAGCCAAATAGGACAAGCCTGTGGAAAAGGAGAAAATATGAATACTGATTGAGAGGAGAAGGCAATGGGGTTGGGGGGGAGAGATAGTATTTAAGAGGCATTGAAGAGTAATGTATAGAATGCTGGACTTGGACTCAGGTAGACCTGGCTTCAGGTCCCACCTCTAACAACCAGCTGTGTGATCTCTGGCAAGTCAGTCAACCTCTATAAGCTTCAGATAATTCCTTCAGATTTATCTACTATAATAAATGGATTGTAATTTGCATTGGTGAAGGGTGTTTCTACAGCAAGAGTCCCCCATGATGACAAAATCACAGATTCTCCCAATAAAAGGGACCCCCATGTCGTCCCATAAAATAAAGAATATAGTAAGGCAAGCAGTTAATTTAGGAAAGGTGGGAAAATTGGGAAGGGGATGTGGTGATGGATGAAGACTTTTTTAGACCAGGAAGATATAAAGGCAAAGTAAAGCGGATAAAGGATGAGCAGCCTCTATTCCTCCAAGATGAATGAGATCAGTGGGGATTCCTAGAAGTAGCCTCCAAGAAGGTGGTAGGGACTAGGAACAATATGAGGCAATTTAAAAATGGGAATAAGCATTTGGAATGTATGTGATGTCTATAGGAAAATATTGACAGAATAAACGAGGGAAAGAAGGAATTTCATAGATAACAGATCAAAGAAGAAATGACGGAAATTTGGAATAAGAAAGGTACAGTGATGTCTTCTGCCTCTATACTTCTAGGTGCTTACCAGAAAGATGAAAGGGGGAAATTTGGCTTTAGAGGATAATGACAGACCAATTAAAATGGAAACACAAGGAAAGTTAAGAGATGGAAGAGTGTTTTCTTAGATTTATTCAGAAAGGAAGGAAGAGAGTAAAAACTTAGGAGCAGCATTTAGGAAATCATCGACAGACGGAAAAATGAAGGATTTGGAAGCCAAAATAACTGCCCAGGAGATAGAAAGCACAATAAGACTGGTGAGAAATGAGAGTGTGTCTGGAACAGATGGGTTCCTCACTGAATTTTATCAAGACTTTGCTGTGTAAGTGTAAGCCTTTAGCAGATGTTTTCAGTTTAATTTTCGTGAATGGGGAAATGGCAAAGTCTGTTGATCCTTTTCTTTAAGCAGAGAGGGAGGATGGCAAGGTTCAGAGGACCTTAGTATTATTATACAAAAATTCTGACCCAAATATTTGTAGGATATTTTATTCTATAGACTGGGAAAGTTATTTGAAAAAAATGATGCTGTAGGTTTTGATGGTTCTATTGAGGAATTGATGCCTGAAGAAGACATAATAAGTGTGCGTGTGTGTGTGTGTGTGTGTGTGTGTGTGTGTGTGTGTGTGTGTGTGTGTGTGTGTGTGTGTGTGTACCTGTGTCGGGACTGAGGAGGAGGGGTAACAACATGATGGTTGTTTTCAAATATTTTTAACTTCTCCCATAGAAGTTCTGCTTGACCCTACAAGCTTTGTCTTCAGCCCTAAGAACAGTGAAGTGGAAGTTAGAAGGAAGGCAAATTTCAGCTCAATAGAAGAAAAAAATCAAAAGACTGCTTGGTTTTAATTCCCAGTGATGTGGAGTTAAATCCTGGCTCACTTTTATCGAGTTATTTCAGGACTTGGGGTCTCAATTTCCTCATCTTCAAGTAAGAAGGCTTGACTGGAGGACCTCTGAGGTCTCTTCTAGCTGTACATCATGATCCCATGATTCTATATTATCTAAAGTTATTTTAAATGGAATTTCTCTATCTCTTGCTACTGGACTTCGATGGTAACATATAGAAATGCCGATAATTTATGTGGGTTTATTCTGTATCCTGCAACTTTGCTAAAGTTCTTAATTATTTCAGGTAGTTTTTTAGTTGATTCTCTAGGTTTTTCTAAGTATAGCATCATATAATATGCAGTGATAGTTTTATTTCTAATTTCTTCCATTTCTTTCTCTTCTCTTGTTGTTATAGCTAACATTTCTAGTACAATATTGAATGAGAGGTGATAATGGGCATCCGTGCTTCACCCCCGATATTTGAAAACAACCATCCTTCCCACCCCCAAAACACACACCCACACACCCACACACCCACACCCACACCCACACCCACACACCCACCCACACACACACACACACACACACACACACAAACGTTATCCCTACTGGCACGTAACAGACTCTTAATAAATGTTTATTGACTGACTATCAATGTTGGGAAAGCTTTAAGTATGACCTGGTGAGGGAACGTATATCTGTTTCCCAAGTACAAACTGTAGCTAAATTTGAAGAGGCTCATCACTAGATCGATTGCAGACTAAAGAATTTTTCAGTCAAATAAGGTCTCAGTGGCAGACTTCTAAGATCTAGATGGGTTGTGGTCCATGTTGGTGGAGGTAGGGTTGACACTGACCAAGTCACAGATCCTTTACATGTTAGAGTATTGTAAAGTGTAATGTAATGAAAAAGGCCCTAGATTAGGTGTCAGGATAACCTAGGCTTGAGAAGGCAGATTGATGCAGAGTGGATGGATTACTAGATATGGGATCAGGAAGACCTGGGTTTGAATTTTGCCTCTGACTCTTGCTATCTCTATGACTTTGGGTAAGTGACTTAATCTCTTCAGCCCTCTGGAAACATTTGCAAAGAGTAATCATTAATATCAATTTGGAGGCAAGTATTTAATGGATTGTTCTAGGGATCTGTCCTTGGTCCTCTGCTCACTAATGTGTTTTCCTTTAACTTGGATAAAAGCATGGATAGGGTGTGTATCAAATATGATGATAATGCAGAACTTGGGAGGGATAGCCAGCATGTTGAACTAATAGTCATGATTGCTAAACATCTCCGCAGACCATAACATTTTGCCCATTCATTCAATTCCAGTCTATTCTCAAAGTTTGTATTAAGAGTCTACTAAAAGTGCTGTGCTAGACACTGGAGAGAGAGGGTAAAGTGGGAAAAGTCTGTCAAGGGGTTTATATTCTATTGGGGGAATACAATATTTACACGGATAAGTAAATATATTTCAAGAAAAAAGTGTTAACAAAAAAAGGATAAGGAAAGATTTTTCTGTTGGAAGTGGCACGTGACATGAAACTTGAAGGAGGCAAGTATTCTAAGAAACAAAGGTGAAGAAGTTGTGCCTTGTAAGGTAAGCCAGAATAGTGGTAAGAGATGGAATGCTGGATTCTGGGAATAGCAAATAGAGCACTATGGGCTCTACTTAACTGGAACGTCAAGGATGTGAAGGGGAGTGATGAATGCGTAGTGAGTCAGAAAAGCTGGGCTGGAGCCAGACTGTGAAGTGTTTGAATCACCACACTGAGACATCTGTATTTTGACCTAGAGGCAATAAGGAGTCACTAGATATTCTTTAGAATAGTCAGACATGTCTTTATGAATATTATTTTGGCAGCTGTCTGGAGGATAGGTTATAGAAAAGAGAAAGAATGGAAGCAGAGAGACCAATTAGGAAACAGTAAGCAAGGTGAGAAGGAGACAAATGTAGGCGGTGTAGTAGAGAAAGAATTGACAAGACAGCACCTGATTTAGATGCAGGAGCTGATGGAGAGGGAAGACTCAAGAATGATTCTTGACAAACTTGGAAGAAAGGAACAATGGTGGTACTCTCAACCAACCAACCAAACAACCAACCAGTAAATAAGTCCATTAAAAAGCATTTACAGTTACCAGGTTCTGTGTCAAGTGATGGTGATAGTTAGGAAAAGAAAGCAATTCTTGTCTTATCTTTGATTGTTCTGTTTTTGTTCCATTTCAATAGAAATGGGGAAGTTTAGGAAGTGGTGGTTTTAGAGAGGAAGATAATTAATTTAGTTGTGGACATGTTGAGTTTCAAATACCTGTGGTATATCCAGGTAAATATGTCTATCAGGAAGTTAGTTGGTGATGTGGGCCTGGAGCTCTGAAGAAAGATGGGAACAGATTTGGGACTCATCTACATAGAGAGGGTCTTTGAAACCATGGGTGCTGATAAATCACCCAAAGAGAATGTGCCTGATGGATGAGCCAAACAGAACTTGAGTTTGAGTTAAGAGAAGTAGGAAGTCACAACACAGCAGGCTTATAGCCATGGCATGTAACAAATTTTAGTGAAGTCATTAACAGTTACAGGTGTCAACTATTAGCACCATCAGCACCAAGTATAGATCACTGGGGGCCTGGACCTGCAGTTCAAACAGTTGCTCATCTCTGAACTGAGAGGCTCCTGATGACTGATGTCCCTGGTGAACTCCATTTGATAAAATCTACCCAGAATATATCCCAGTAATCCAAGTGCAACCAAGTACTCAGAAAGAGGAAGGCTTAGAGAAAAGGTTTTATATCCATCAAGGCTGGGTGGGAAAGTGACTGGGGGTAGTAGAGATCTCTTCCAGACCATGACCTTAGCTAGGCTTTGTACAGTCCAGGTTATCTAGGTCAGAGTGACTTATAACCATATTTATACCTTGGAGGCTAATCCAGATGGTAGGAAATTGGGCTTTATGGCTTAAGAGTAAATTGGTGTGGTGATCCCTGGGAGAAAAACTATCTGTAGGAGATACTATGAAAAAAAATTCAAATAAGCAATGGAGAGATCAGAGTGAGAGGAAAAAAATATGTGGAACCCTAAAATTTGTAGAGATTTCAGAGTTATTCTCAAAAGTTTGCTTATCTTATCCTCCAATGCTTTATTCTCTACTCCTGGCATGCCCAAAGTGCGGCTATCATAGACATGTTCTTTGGCTCGCAAACATCTCTCCTAGATTCAATCTGCAATTACTTGTTTTCTTTTATGTCATACACAGATTAAATAGCAGTATAGATAGAAGATGAGTATGGACAACTTTTAGCCACCTTTTAAAGGAACAGAAATATTTATCAAATGAGGTAATAGTGGTAAAGTACTTAGCACGATGCCTGACACACCTAGGCACTTAATGTTTTTCCCCTTCCCCTTGCCCATTGATATTAAAGGAGAGAGGGGTGTGCTTGGAGGTGACACTTAAAATATTTTGAAAAGTTGTTCCTGGGAATTACAGAATGATCTTGTTGGAGGGGTGGGGTTGGCCTAATTTATTTTAATCCTGATCCAGTCTTGGGTAGTTTGATTACCAAAATGTTCATTCATGTAGTATATTTTCATATTAACTAAAAGATAAAACTAGTCATATTCAACCAGGTTGGGGGGCTACCCTTTTCAAGGGAAGGAAAGCAATGGAGGCTTCAGAAAGTCCCACCACCACCTTCATGGGGCTGCTTCTTATTGCTCTCTTACACCCCCTGGCATGGTCTGACTGTTCAGATGGGCTTTTCAGAATTATTGTTATTATTATTAACATTTCATGATTGCTGCAGTAAGCAGACCTGTGGTATACTCCCTTCGATGATTCATCAGCTTGACTATGATTCCTGGCTCTAATTCGACCTTCTGTAATTTAGAGGAACCACTTATAAGGTGCCTTGTCTCATGTGTATTCCCAGGATCAAAAGATAACCAAGACGGATTGTAAGCAACATCTGATGGTCCTAGAAGGACTCTGCAGGGCTCTCTATTATCACTCAGGATCATGGAGGACTCTATTGTCATTCTATAGAGTGATAATAATTGTGATAGCGGACATGTATGTAGCACTTTATTGTTTACAGTGCTCTTTACATGCATGATCTCTTTTCAGCTCCATACCAACTTATGAGGCAAGTGCTTATGGGTCTTATCACTCCCATTTTACAGATGGGCAAACTGAGGCTCAGTAAGATTAAAATGACTTGCCTGTGACCACACAACTACTGAACATCAGAGCTGGACCAAATAGCCACTGCTGAGGTCACTTGCATGTTTTATGATTCTGGGATTCTGTGTTCCCAACTGCACATTTTGTTCAAGTACATTGTCCTTGAATCCATGTAACAGTTCAAACAAATCAGATGTCAAGGGCACGTGAAGTACTAAAGTGAAAATAAAAGAATGGTAGACTTATACAAGTATAGAAGAGAGAGAGAAGAACATAAAACCATGCGGTCTACATGGTGGTTTCTCCAGCCAGTCAATGATGTGTCAGTTCTCCAAATGTCCAGGTGTTGCCTGATCAGCTTTCAAGTTTCCGGGAAAGAAATCACCAAGTTGATCCTAATTCACATTCCAGCCACAGTGTAGAGAGGTTTTTATGGACTGCAAAATTGCCACAGATAACATCTTACTGCCACAATTCCACTTTATGTTGGTGCCAATAACTTTTTCCTAAACATCATATAACCATTACTCCCAATTCAACATTTTCATTTCATTCCCCAGTTCTTTTGATCTGTGTTATTTCTGAGGGAATATTTTCTCTTCTGTGCTCTTTTCTTGGAGTTCTCAAAGGTGGTACTGCATGGTCTCTTGTCCATTATCTCTGATGTGGTACTTGTGGAGGCACAACCGTGCTTTGATTTAATGCTGCTTGTTACCACCTAGGCTTATGTAATAATACTAACAATAATAATTACAGAAATACTTTGTCAATGAAGGGAAGGGGGGAAAAATAAAACAATCACAAACAATAATAATACCTGATATTGATTGCCCTCACTCTACAAGTCGTCGTATGTAAAACAGCCAAACTTCCAGGGACACTGTCTTTTTTTCACTTTTTAATATCTTTTGGTTTACAGTCTTTATAGCATTATGATTATTTAATTTCTCTATTCTTTACTAACTTGGTTCTGTTGTTAAGGTATCTTTTGGGGGCTAGATCTATAGTTCAAAGCTGGATCTGTTCATACAAATGTGTGTGTGTGTGTGTGTATACATGTAGTCTTTATGTAGTTATCTATATAATATATATATCATCAGACTTGATGCTGCAATACCGTAAGACTCTCTCCTACTCCCTTTTAAATTAAGTCATTATAACTGAAGTCAATATCATAAAGTTTGGGATCCTTGAAGTACTCAAGATCTTGGATAAGTTATTTATTGTTGTGTCTCTACTCTGAAAAAAAATCAGTTTAGCCAGATTCCACACACCTGGAATCTCTGCTACTGGGGAGGCTGAGGATGATGCATCACTTGAGCTTGGAAGTTCTTAGCTGCAATAGGGATAGCGAAGCATGAGCATGGTGAGCTCCTGGGAGGAGGAGGCAACCAGGCTGCCTAGAGAGGATTAAACTGGCCCAGAAATGCTCAGAAATGGAGCAGCCCAAGGCTTCCATGCCAATCCTTATTGGGATCAGGCCCTGTTCCAGCTGAAGAGATATAGGAATACTGAGTCTCAAAAAGAAATTCTATTTAAATCAACAGAGAGTTCTTTCCACTGTACAATACAAGAGAGAAAGGAAGCCCAAGAGTGTGATTATTGGGATTTTTGAAATGTATACTGTTTGATGGTATAGTTATAATGATAGGACTCCAATATGGAGTCACTTCTGCTAAGTGGTCCTAATGCCCGTACAGGAAATAACAGTTTATACTTTTCCATTGTCCTGATCTATTCTGACCCAATGACAAGTTGTTAATAATAGAAATTTCTGATTGAATAAGACTCCTGGCTGACTGCTGGGGCCTTTGAGCCCCTCCATTACTTCTCTCTCAGATAGTCAATTCAAAGCCTTACTCAGATTTTGCTACAGATAAGGAAACTGCCCCACCCTGAGCCTGGAATCCATCAGTGACCCTCAGAATTTCCTCATCACATGTAGTTCTGTTTAGGAATGCTCCCTCCCATATGTGGCATCTATTCCCCATTCTCAACTAAGTCTATTTTTTAAGGGATAAAACTTCCCTGCTTAGACCCCCTATTCTGAGTGTGTACTCCCACTGACGTCTTTGCCACTGTTCTTATCTCCTTCCCCCACAAGCTGGATGAGTTTCTT
The DNA here is from genome assembly GCA_028627135.1 of Pseudochirops cupreus. Taxonomy (NCBI): domain Eukaryota; kingdom Metazoa; phylum Chordata; class Mammalia; order Diprotodontia; family Pseudocheiridae; genus Pseudochirops; species Pseudochirops cupreus. The sequence continues at coordinate 3,378 of JAQQSU010006047.1, read as the reverse complement.
TGTATCTTGGGGCCTGACTTTTATCAGTCTGTATTACTATCGTGTGTGTGTGTGTGTGTGTGTGTGTGTGTGTGCGCGCGTGCTTTTGCTCCTGCCTGCTTACATAATAACAAAGCTCATGTTTGTACTAGCTAGCTTCCCAAGTACTAATTTCCTACAGCAGAATCCCCAAAATCAGGTCTTAGACCAAATAAAGCAGAGAATCACGTGTGTTTGGGGGTGACAAATTGTCAAACTCGGGAAATGAGATTTTGCCTCAATATAAAGAAAATAATCAGAATTGCTGAAGAAGCTATTAGGCTCCTTTGTGGGGTAAAGTAAATTCATGGTAAGTTCCATGGCACTGTGGGCTTCAAAGCAGAGGATGGGTGACCCCTTGTTGGGCATGTTGTAGAGAGGATTCCCACAGTCCCTTGCAGTCTGAGATTCTTTGATTCTTAACCTGCAGAGTCTGAGTAGGGATAAGGAGAAAGCTAGGGAGAGAACCCACCCATAGCTTTGGGTCAAGAACCAAGTTCAAAGCTTAGATATTATGGAAGAACACAGCACAGATGCTGATTTCTAAATTTTCCTAGTTCAAGATCCTCAGGGACTTTTAAATCCCAGGACTGACTGTTTCATTGACATTTATGTGGTGGGACTTACCAGTCAGAACTACATATTTCTAGCCATGGTTTTTTTTTCTAGTTTCAAGATTATAATCTAGCATTCAACTTTGTTTTCCAATTTATAGAAGCAAATACATCATTAGTACACCCACAGAAAGAGCAACCAGGGGTAAGCCCAGCTAAGGCATTGCCTACACATTGGCATACATGGGCACATCCTCATTTTATATATATTCTATGAGTCTCATGAACTTGGAATCTTTTGACTTTGGCAATAGCATAGCTTAGCAAATTGCACTCAATTGCTGACATTTTCACAGATCTATCTTTGAAAATAGGACCATAAGCTTACTGAATTAAAATATTCCTTGTGAGAATATCAGCTCAAAGACAAGCATGTGAATCAGTGTTTGTCAGAATGAGAATTAGCTCAGTCATATGGAACTTCATTGTAACAGTTTCTAACATGGAACCACATACAATAGTAAAGCATAAATAGAGAAATAAATAAGCAGAAAGCTGATACAAAGGGCTAAAGATGATGAGAGGGAAAAGAAACATACACAAACACATGGGAGATTGGAGAGAGAAGCAGAGACTGCAACTTGTAGGAATATTGGATAGAGCAATCCAGAGAATATTTCCAGGCTCTGATAACCCATTTGCAGAGAGGTGCCTTGGAACCCTTGGAAGTACAAAAGAATCTCTAATTCCTCAGAGGGAAAAAGGAGAGAGAGAGAGAGACAGACAGACAGACAGAGACAGAGAGAAACAGAGAGACAGAGAGCAAGAGACAGAGACGGAGACAGAAAGAAATGGGATTGGAGCAGTTAGAATTCTTCAAGTCAAAAAGAGAGAACAACTCAGCCAAATGAACACAACATAAAATCCATGAAGAGTTATTAAGTGTCAGCTTCAAGGAGAAAGTGTGACAAAAATATTTATACCCATTGCCCTTCTACTTTCCCATTTCTGGAGAGAGAAAAAGTGAGGAGAGAAGGGGTAGATTAGGAAAGAAATATGGCTGCAAATGTCCAAATTATTAAATATCTGTTCCACAATTTAACAGTAGTCCATGGTGGATGCATCCAAAAGCCCATCACAAGTATAAAAACCTGATAGGCAGTGTCCATGTAACAAGCCAGTGATATAATTTTAAGTTCCAAATAGTAAAGAGATAGGTCCAGTAAGAATCTTTTAAAAATCCAATTTCCTTCCCATTTTAATTTGTACTGAATCCACAGTTAATAAAAGTTTGATTGTGATGACTTGCCAAACTCTTCATTTTTGGGAAAGGAAGATTCAGCATCTTTTCATAGACATTGGAATGTCCAAAGTAGGAATGTCTAAATTCATAAAAATCTACATAACATATAATCTGATGCTAAAATTTCCATGTTAGCCAGACCCGAGGAGATAAACCAGCAATCACCTTATAATTTTAAGTTTTATGGTAACTTTTTTGGGGTGCCAGAATCTACACCCAATTCTACATTCCCAGGTACCTGGTCTTTCTGAAAATTTTCTTTCACTGCAATTGTTAACTTTTGCTTGCTTATTCCAGAGCCTTCTCTCCTTAGAAGTGGAGATCAGGAGAACTCATTACCTTCATTCTTTTATTCTTTCTCCATAAATCTTCTCCGTTCCTCTCTGGGGCTACTTTAGCTTCAGTTTCTTCCCCCTTCTCCTTCCTCATTCTCCTATTCTCCTCTTACCTGAACCACACCTGCCTCTACTGCAGAAGAGTTGGGACCACTATTAAGTCCTGAGTGACTCGGATATTCAGCCCTCAAGAAAGAGGTGTTTATACCCCCTTGGGGCTACATGGGAAAGTGATGATGTAGTAGTAGTAGTTGTTTTATCTCTCCCTCCCCCAATTCCCATTCAGTGAGGAATTAGCACAAGCTATGACCTTGGGCTTGAGGTTTTATCACTGTTTCAAGATGAAATCATCACAGCTAGTGGAGTTGTGAAATGGTCCAACCTTTCTGGAGAACAATTTGGAACTGTGTCCAAAGGGCTATAAAACTGTCTGCATGCCCTTTGATCGAGCAACACCTTCCTACTAGGTCTGTATATGAAAGAGATCAAGGAGAAAGGAAAAGTACCTATATATACAAAAATATTTATAGTAGTTATCTTTGTGGTGGCAAAGAATTGGAAATCAAGGGGATGCTCATCAATTAGTGAATGGCAGAACAAGTTGTAGCATATGATTGTGATGGAGTACTATTGTGCTATGGGAAATGACAAGAGGGGTGGTTTCAGAAAAACGTGGCAAAACCTATATGAACTGATGCAAAAGGAAGTGAGAAGAACCAGGAGATCATTGTACACAGTAATAGCAATGTTGTAAGAATGATCAGCTATGAACAACTTGACGATTCTAATCAATACCATGATCCAAGACATGAAAATATGCTGTCCATCTCCAGAGAGAGAACTGATGAACTCTGAATGCAAACTGAAGTATAATTTTCTCATTTTCTTCATTTTTCTTGATTTGGGAAATAAGGCTAATATGGAAATGTTTTACATTATTTTACATATATAATTGACATATTGCTTGCCTTTTTAGTGGGTGGGGGAGGAAGTGGGAGGGAGAGAGAGAATTTGGAAATCAAAATTTAAGGAGATATTTCATGTTGCCCTCTATTTTTTCATTTGTTTGGATCTGTTTGATAGTATCTTGATTTCTCATGAAGTCATTTGCTTCCATTTGCTCCACTCTAATTTTGACAGAATTATTCTCTTCAGAGTGCTTTTGAGA
>JAQQSU010006046.1:0-13631 GCA_028627135.1 Pseudochirops cupreus | reverse complement strand
TATTGACTACATCCAACTGGAACTTGAGATACACAGGCACTGCAGTTGGGAGATCCATTCTGCCCTACCAAAAAGTGACAAAGGAGAGAATAGACTGGGGGAGTGGGGAAACACTGGGATGGCTGTTTTGGGGTGGTGGGCGGGGGAAAGATGGAGAGAAAATATGTAACTCAAAAAATTTAATAAAATAAATTTTAAAAAAATAAAAATAAATAAAAAAATAATAAAAAAATTGCTAAAATCAAAACATCTTAGGATATAGGAGAGAGCAGATTGGGGAGGGGGTATTCAGTGGGATCGCTGTTTTGGGGTGGTGGGTAGGGGAAAGATGGGGGAAAAATTTGAAACTTGAAATCTTGTGGAAATGAATGTTGTAAACTAAAAATAAACACTAAAGTTAATTTAAAAAAAAAAGCTGAATTCCAAAATCATTATGCAATAATTTTTTTCCTCCTAAAACATCAGCTTATTCCTATAGATTTACAAGCGTAGTTATTAGACCAGAAAAGTTCCCCTTTCAAAAGAAATCATTCACATGTTAGAGTATGATGACCTTATATTCTTCTTTCTATATCATTAGACTCATTTCCATGAATGATTCTCCTTTTAACCATGCATATTTTTTTCAAAACTTGACTAAGTGTTAATAAGCAAACAAAAGCTTTTTTTTTTCAAAAAGAAAAAAAATCCATAGATAAACATTAAGTGTCAAGGACAGATTTTTTTTCCCCTGTAAGTTTTGAGGACCACCTACAATAGCCATGACAGCTGTACTAATCGAAAAAGCAAACGAGGCCACAAAGGACTGTTCTTTGACCATGTAATCAATTTTCCACTCAATGCATTGTTCATTCTTGGAGACTTCAATGCCAGAATTGATTTTAACAGCCATTATAGAAATACTTAAGTCAAAGGGCTTATAACCTTTTTTAGCATGACCAATGGAATTTTTTAAATAGATATGTGAATAAATCATTGAGTATGATTCATATGCTTTTTTAAAAAGGTTCTTTGAGTTGCTGTCCAGACAGATTCTTTAAAAGTAGTCAAGTGAACTAAGTAAAATCCCATACTGAGAAATGGTACATTAGACCAGTTTCTACTTATAAAATTGTCCTAAACTTTAAAATAATATCCCCTAAAAAAGTCACTAGACAATCGGTTAGCATTAAATGCAATATCATTGCATACCGGGAGTTTGTAAGCAGTAATGAGAACACAATTTGAGCTCCATTGACATACCAATCAAATGCTAGGAGGCGCAGGTATAAATGTATGTATTAAAGAGACATCCCATAATATACAAGTCTACTAACTTGAGAATTATTTCTTATAGAATCATTATGCTGAAAGAAATTATAAAATATCTTCTTGGAATAAAGAAATTTAAGATAGTAAGGTACATTACTAAATTTTTTTTGCTTATTCATGTGTCCTCTGAATAGAGATACCCAATGATATTCCAGCCCTAAAAATTATACACTTTGTGATTCTGAAACACAAATAAAATGTGACAGGATGAGCCACAATTAATATAAAGAGAAACCCACTAGAGAAAAATACATATTAATTCACAATATTTAAAATGGATCTCTCATAGTGGCATATGTTCTGCGCCAAAACATAACATTTGAAGATTTCAGTGACCTCTTTTGAAGATTACTCTTCTATTATATAACGTTCATATGAAAAGTATATTATTCAACAAGAAATCTGAGTATCTCACCATGAATATCTCAATCAAGTTGAATTTGGCAGTTCCTGAAATGGCACAAAATAAAGTCATATGGCTGAAAACCTAATGGGTACAGTTAGTATCGCTTTTACAGAGACACACTGACCTTTGACCCAAAGACCTTTGACACTCTATTCTGAAGTATATCACTGCTCAAGAGTTTCCATCATTAGGGTGCAAACATGAAATTTGTTTAAGCTGTCAGTTATTTGTCATAGACAGTGAACAGTGTTGTCCTAGCTGAAAAGGACATCCATCAGAAGCATTCAACATCATGTCTGTTCTTAAAGGAGTTCTCCTTGCACTATTTATATAGACATAATATCCACTTTGGCAATCAGCATCTATCTGGTGTGTTCTGCATGCACCATAAAGCAGGGTTTTAATTTTGTTTTAGATTTCCACCTGAAACAAAGAAGGTGGGCAAAAGGTGATGCCTTTTCTCATCTATTTTCAATGTCAGTGTGCAACACTACTCATTTATCTTTCAACTGAGTGTTCTTTCATTCTCTGTCTTCTCTGTGAAAAGAAGATGGCTCTCACAGCAAAATGATGTTTGAATAAAATATTCCCTAAACAGCAAAGAAAATCAAAGTTAAATTTCCTGAAAGTTTTCATTTTTAAACAGTGGTTTTACATTACTATCAGTCAGCAACAATTCACAGGGAGAGTACACTGCAGAGATGCACCAAATGCAGTCAAAGCCACTGATATTAGAGATGCATTAAAAGTCACTTACAGAAGATATTAAATAAAAATTCCAGGGAAGGAAACAATTTGAGTGCTCTTTCTCTGAAGATCAAAAGGATAAGTCAACTTGACCGTTAATATTAGATGATTTGGAGTTGTGGAGAGAATCTTATTGCATGCATTAAAAGTGGCATTATTCTACCTGACCCTTGTCCAACTGACTGACACAGGAAGTACTCTTCAAACAGAAAAACCTCAGCACTCTTCTTAGAGCTCATAAACTATTTTTGGGTTAATTCTTAACATTATCATGGACCCTGTGAGGCTATGCATTGTATTGGACTAGTAGCTATGCTTAGTGTTGAGATCTGGGTTTGAGTATAGCCCATAATACATTTAGCTGGATAACTCAAAACAAGCTGCTTCATCTCTCAGAGTCCGATACAAATGCCTGAGACTGCAAATTGTGGGATGGCTATAGATTTTCATTAGTAGAGGAGATTTCCTCACTCCAGTAGAAACGAGGATCATCAAACCATACAGAAGGGTCCTTGCAAGTTGAATATTGGCTTAGAAAACACCATATTAATATCATCCATGTCTTTTTGCATTTTTGTTTATTTGGTTAAATATTTCTCAATTGCATTTTAATCTGGTTCAGGACACAGTTAGCATATTGTGGGTTACATGTAGCCTGAGGATCACATATCTAACATCTCCGCCCTCCATCAATGAAATCACAGGTCTGGATTCAAATTTTGAAAAGAAAACCTTAGATCCTAGAAAACATATCAACTGAAAAGCTCTTCATGTTAGACAAACTATTTCTTTCAGTAATCAACTATATGCATTTTTATAAATAATTGTACATGGGTTTTTTTTTTTTACTTCAGTTGCATTTTCCACACAAGAAGGCAAGGCATAATTTTGGGGCTGCATCTAAAAGAATAATAACATTTATTTATTTGTATCATCAATGCAGTATTCACAATGCCTACAGCAAGTATAAGTATGCTGATATGGTTATTAATCACAAAATGTAACAGGCTCTCTACATGGGAAATATAGCTAGAGCATTTATTCAAATACCAGAAAACTGAGTACCCAGACCAGAAAGTCAAAGCCAACACAGTAGTTATGAAGTTGGCACGTGTAGCTAAAGCCGTAAACACCCACATTCTCAAGCCTTCAAAACAGGAGAAGCTACCTCAGGCAAAGATCCTCCTCTCCTCACTCACAACAACTGCTCAGCGTCCAGGCAGCTTGCTCCCAGCAGCTCTGCCCACCGCAGTTCCAGTCCCTGGCAATCCTCAGCAGGAGTCTTTAGCAGAGATTCTGGAAGGCTCAAAGAAAAAGGAGTTTGCACCCACAACTGCAGCCATTGCTGCTGCTTCCAGTCACCATGGCAGGGATGCTAGCTTGGTTCCGGCTTTCTCTTGCTCCACCCCTTCCTGCTACATCAGCAAGTTCAAGGGGGCATGGAAGATCTTCAGATCCCAGTATCATTACATTATTTTATAAGATAGAGTAGATTGAACCTGTATAAGAATTTCTATATAAGAAATGCCTGGTATAAGAAGTTCCTCCCCACTCATATGAAAGCTTCCAATTACAGGGTTGCCTGGGGACACTTTGAAATTCAGTGACTTGTTTAGGATCACATAGTTAATACATGACAGTGGAAGCTCTCAGAACCAGGCTTTCTTCACTTTAAGGCCATTCAGCTATCTACTATGTCAACTTTAAGGCCATTCAGCTATCTACTATGTCATACTCCCTCCTAAAAACAAATACATATAATTAGATCTTTAAACATGCATACATGGATAGAGGGATGGAGGGATGGAGGGATGGAGGGATGGATTTATGTGAAGGAATACCAAACAACTGTTATGGCCACAATGAAAATTGTGTACATATTTGCTTTGTCTTCTGCTTGTTTTAGCTTTGATAAGATACAGGTTTTCACTAAATATCAATCCTTAAAGGCAAACACAAAATTAGTATTTTCATATTAATCAATCACTAAGCTCTTATTATGTGCCAGACAATTCAAGACAAAAATGAACCATTGCCTGCCCTCAAAGAGCTTACATTCTAACAGGAAACAGCATATAAATATGTCCCAAATAAATACAAGATAACATTTTAGGTGGTGAAGGACAACTTGGAGGAAGGGAAGCAATCAGGAGAGGCTTTATGCAAAAGATGATGCTTGACCTAATCTTTGAAAGAAACTGGAAATTTAAAGAACCAAAAGTGAGGAAGAAGTACATTCAATGAAGATAAGAATTTTTAAGTTATTCCGAATAAATACAGAAAAGGTTCTTGAAAGATCTTTGCCTCTCATGTAGTTAACACCCCTTTGATAAGTACATTTTTGGAAGGACTTCCACATGAATAAATATATTATTTTCTACTCAGATAGATAGTAGATACTTACTAGAAATTACAGTGTCCTGTTAGAAAATGGAGAGCGTTGAAAGTCAGCTTATTTTGACTCTTATATCTACCCCAGCTTCTGTCTTTCATCTGATAAACAATTTCCTATGGTTAATACAACTCCAAATGAAACATCTCTCTGTTAATACAATACTACATTTAACAGTACAACAACTTCTGTCTTCTGTGGAACCATATTTTGGGCTTATTTTTCTGACTTTTTGTAATAATAATAGCTAGCATTTTTATAGTGCTTTGATGTTTGCAAAGCACTTTAACAATCATCTCATTTAATCCTCACAACAACCCTGGGGAGAATATGTTATTATTATCCCAGTTGTGGAAACTGAAGCAAAGAAAGATTAAATGATTTGCCCAATATTGCACAAGTAGCACATTTCTGAAGTTAGATTTAAATTCAGGACTTCCTGATTTGAAGGCCTTTTATCCATTGCTTTCACAGTGACATGATAGAAAACATTGGTCAAATATTGGATATATTCTGAATTAGACTTCATTTACCAAATATCTATTTTATTTGTTGTTGTTCAGTCTTTTCAGTCACATCTGACTCTTTGTGATCCCATTCGGGTTATTCTTGGCAAAGATATTGGAGTGGTTTGAAATTTCCTTCTCCAAGTCATTTTACAGATGAGGGAACTGAAGCAAATAGGGTTAAATTTCTTACCCAGGGTCACATATCTAGAACGTGTCTGAGACCAGAATTGAACTCAGGAAGATGAGTCTTCCTGACTCCAAGTCTGGTACTCTATCCACTGTGCCACCCAGCTGCCCACCTATTTTATAGTGATCATCTAATCTTGAAAGCACTTATCTTGAGGTCAAGCCAAGATGGCCAAATAAAGGCAGGGTCTTACCTCAGCTCTCCCAAATTTCCCTCCAAACAATTTTAAAGTAACACCTCAAATCAAATATTGGAGTGAAAGAACCAATAAAAGGTCTGACTGAAACAATTTTCCAGCCTAGGACAACTTAGGAGGTCAGCAAAAAAGGTCTGACTCCATGGGATGGTAAGACTTGGAACCCAGCATAGACCACATAGTGCGGGTCCCACTGGGGCACTAGCAGCAGGCATTGGAGGTAATTCATCAGTACCAGCAGAAGCTTGAGGAACTCTCAAACCACAGATGGTAAGGAGGTCAAACAACTGGTCAAAAAAAGATGACAGAGGACCCTCTGCTTGGCAGTGTGTGCAGGACTGTCCCATTGCCTATACACAGTTCCAGGTTGCAGCCCCAGTAAGAAGACTATTAGTTCACTAGCACTTGCATCCACAGGAGTACAACAACCTTAGTCATACTTTCAGAGTAGCAAAGAGTACTTGTGGTTGTTCACAGACTAGAGTATAGGGCAGGAGAGCAGTGACCATGTTTCCTTAGATCAGACCACCTTGAAATAATCAAAAACCTACACATCCCCAAGCTAACTCCAAAATAACAACAAGAAAGGCCTGAAACTTAGGACATTGCCCCCTCCAATGCAGAAGCAAAGCCTAACTTTGACATAAAGCTGAAAGTCAAGAAATAGGCTAGAAAAATGAACAAACAATAATAAAAGAACCTGACCATAGAAATACTACTCTAGTGGCAGAGAAGATCAAGACACAAACTCAGAAGACAATGAAGTCAAAACAGCTATATTCAAAGTTGCACAAAGAAGCAAATTAATCATAGGCCCAAAAAGAATCTCTGGAAGAGCTCAGAAAAAGATTTTTAAAATCAAATAAGAGAAGTAGAAGAAAAGAAATAGAAGAAAATTAGGAAAAGAAATGACAGTGATGTAAGAAAATTCAGGGTGAAAGAGTCAATAGCTTGGTATAGAGTGCACAAAAAAATGCTGAAGGAAATGAGAGTGACACCTTTATAAAAACAGAGTTGGCCAAATGGTAAAAAAAAAAAATGAAATACAAAATAGACTGAAGAGAACTCCTTAAAAAGCAGAATTAGCCAAATCAAAAAGGAAGTACAAAATCTCACTGAAGAAAATAATTTCTTAAAAATTAAAATTGGACAAGTAGAAGCTAATGACTCCATAAGATCCCAAGAAACAATAAAACAAAGTTGAAAGAACAGCCATGATATCCTAAAAACAGAGGGTAAAATAGAAATTGAAAGAATCTACCAATAACCTCCTGAAAGAGATTCCAAAATGAAAAATACCAGGAATATTTCAGCCAATTTCCAGACCTCCCAAATCAAGGAGAAAATATTGCGAGCAGCCAAAAAGAAACGTATTGTGGAGCCACAGTCAGCACAACGCAAGATTTAAAAACTTCTATGTTACAGAATTGGAAGGCTTGGAATGTGATATTGTAGAAGGCAAAAGAGATAGGATTACAAATAATAATAACTTACCAAGCAAAACTGAGTATAATCCTTCAGGAGAAAAAACTAAGTTTTTAATGAAATAGAAAACTTTTAAATATTCCTGATGAAAAGAGAAGCATTGAATAGAAATTTTGACTTTCAAATATAAGATTCAAAAGAAGCACAAAAAGGTAAATAAGAAAGAGAAATCTTAAGAGTCAATAAATTTAAAGTGGGGAGATGATACTTGGAACTCCTAATGACTTTATCATTATTAAGACAGTTTGAAGGAGTTTACATAGATAGAGAGCATGGATGTGAGTTGATTATCATGAAATGACTTGAAAGAATAATAAAATTCAGGAGTAAGAAAGAGGGTTGCACTGCAAGGAGGAGAAAGGAAGAGATAGAATGGGATAAATGATCTCACATAAAAGAAGTGTAAGCAGAAGAGCTTTTACAGTGGAATGAAATATAGGAAGGTGGTGAGTAACAACTGAACTTTTCTCTGATATACAGGTATCCATAGAAATCCATCTTGCTCTACAGGGAAATAGGAGTGGAGGTGGGATAGGAAAAGGTGATAATAAATTGAAGAACAGATTGTGGTATGCAGTGGTCAGCAGCAAAACAGAATTTTGAGGAGGGACAGTGTAGAAAGACAGAATAAACAAGAGGGAAATAGGTTGGAGAGAAATACACACTTAATAATCTTAACTGAATGTGAATGGGATAAACTGACACATAAAGTGGAAGCAGATACCAGAGTGGATTAAAAACCAGAATCCAACAATATGGTGTTTACAATAGACATACTTGTAACAGAGAGACATACAAAGGGTAAAAGCAAGGGGCTAGAGCAGAATCTATTACACTTCAACTAATACATATAAAAAAGAGGGATGGTAATCATGATATCAGAGAAGGCAAAAGCAAAAATATGTGTAAGTAAAAGAGATGAGCACAGAAAATAAATTTTGATTTAAAGGTACAATGTACTGTAACGCCATGCACCAGCAGATTCCCAAAAGAATGCTACTGTAAACAGTTTTTAAGATTCGGATTACATAATATAGTGAACACTCCATTTTTTCCATTACAAATCAAGGCAAACATTCACAATATATCACAATATAATATTCACAACATTACAAGGTTCAGTACAATATTCACAACAGTTTAAGGTTGGAATGGCCACACAGTTTTCACTACAGTGGCCACAATATTTTGAACAAAGCATTCAAACTATTCATAATACAGTAATCAATACTCAATCATTCAATCAATTCACAATACAATAATCAGTCTGCCACTCATGGGGCAACCATTAACTTAATCAGTCACTAAACACAATCATTAGAAAACCACACAAACCCTCCACCCCTTGCTGTCCAGCAAACCTCACTTTCATCCAAGGGAAGGCCTTTTCTTCATCTTGACTCTGGGTCTCTCTGATTCCCTGGATCCCCTTCCATGGTCCCAGCTCCCTCTTGAATCCACCAAATAGTCACCTGGATTCAAAAGCAGACAGCTCCCAGGTCCTAGTCCACTCCTCAGAGGTAGACAGCTCCCAGGTCCTTATCCAGTCCTCAGGGCAGTCCCTGGTATACACTGAAGTTCACAGCATCCAGCACATCTCAAACCTTTCATGACTTTTCTTGCCTGGAACTCAAGGATCAACCAGGCCACACGCAAAGTCTTATCCCAGTCATGCTTCTTCAGTCTTCCAGCAGTTCAGCTGGCCCTAGGACCCAGAAGGAATATTGGCCTTCCAGGTAGCCTTCCAAACAAGCCCTCTCAGCCTTCCAGGTGGCCTTCACCAGATTCTGGTCTCAGGAAAACTCCATCTCAGTTCTCAGTCAGCTTCCAGATACTGAGAGAGAAACTCTCTCTCTCTCTCTGTCTCTGTCTCTTTGTCTCTCTCTCTCTGTCTCTCTCTCTCTGTCTCTGTCTGTCTATCTGTCTCTCTCTCTCTCTCTCTCTCTCTCTCTCTCTCTCTCTCTCTCAGCTGGCTTCGGTCTCCATGATTCTTCCTCCACCAGGAGCAACATTCCAATTCTGTCTCTCTGTCTCCAGAATTCTTGCTTATATAAGGCCACTGGCCTCCTGTGTCAGGCAATCCCCTTCTTCTATGTCAACAGGGGAGTTCACACCCTTTCAACAGTGGAACAGAGTTCACGCCTTCCATACTTAGCCCCAAGTTACTAAGTGCTAAGTATCTGCTAAACTGATTGCTGTTACATGTACACAGAAGTAATATCGATATTAAACATCAAGTGTATATATAACAAGTGGCATAGCATTCAAATTCTTTTTTTTTTTTAGCATCCAAATTCTTACAGAAAAAGTTAAATGAGTTACAGGAAGAAATACACAGTAAAACTATGCTAGTGAAGGACCTCAGTTTATCCCTCTCAGAGCAAGATATGACTAACAAAAAAATGATATAAATAAATAAATAAGGAGATGAATAGAATTTTATGAGTTAGATATGATAAACGTCTAGAGAAAATCAAATAGGAATAAAAACGAATATACCTTTTTCTCAATGGCACATTGTCCCCCACAAAAATTAATCCTGTGTTAGTGCATTAAAAACCCCACAACCAAATGCCAAAAATCAGAAATACTAAATGTATTCTTTTCAAACCATGATGCAATAAAAATTATATTTAATAAAAGGCCAAGGAAACAAAGATTGAAAAATAATTGGAAACTAAATAATCTAATCCTAAAGAATGAATGGATCAGAGAACAAATCATAGTACAACAAATATGTTCATTAAAGAGAATGATTACAATGAGACAACATGCCAAAACTTATGGAATGCAGATGAAGCAGTACTTAGGGGAAATTTTACGTATCTAAATACTTACATGAATAAAATAGAGAGAGAGAGAGCATAGATCAACAAATTGAGTGTGCAAACAAAAAAAAAAACTAGGAAAAGAATAAATTAAAAATACCAATTGAATAAGGAATAGGAAATCTTAAAACTCAAAGGAGATATTAATAGAATTGAAAGTAAGAAAACAATTGAACTAATAAATAAAACTAGGAGCTGGTTTTCTTTTTTAAAAAATGGAAAAACCATTGGTTAATTTGGTTTTTAAGAAGGAAAGAGGAAAACCAATTACCAGTAGCAAAAATAAAAATGGTAAATTCACCACCAGTGAAGAGGAATTAAAGCAATTATTAGGAGATATTTTGCCCCATTATATGCCAATATATCTGACATTTTAAGTGAAATGGATGAGTATCTACAAAAATATAAATTGCCCAGATTAACAGAAGAAGAAATAGAAAACCTAAATAACTATATCTTGAGAAGAGAATGTGAACAAGCCACCAATGAGCTCTCAAAGAAAAAAAAAATCCCCAGGCTGAGGTGGATTCACAAGTGAATTCTACCAAAAATTTAAAGAACAATTGATTTCAATAATAAACAAACTGTTTGGGGAAATAGGCAAAGAAAGAGTCCTACCATATTCCTTTTATGACACAAAAATGGTGCTGGTACCTAAACAAAGAAGAACAAAAAGGGAAAGAAAATTATAAACCAATTTTCCTAATTAATATTGATGCAAAAATTTTAAATAAAATTCTATCAAGGAGATTACAATAATATATCACAAATATCATAGGCTATTACCAAGTGGGATTTATATCTGGAAACCAGAGAAACTACCATCATAATTGACCATAGCAATGAAAATATCTCAATATATGTAGATAAAACTTTTGACAAAATATAACACCCATTCCTATTGGGAAAAAAATCTGAAAAACGCAGAAATAAATGGATCTTTCCTTACAATGAAAAGTGGTATCTATCTGAAACCATCAGTAAGCATTACCTATAATGGGGATAAGCTAGAAGCTTTCTCAATAAAATCAGGGTGAAGTAAGGATATCCCTTACCACCACTATTATTCAATATCATACTAGAAATGTGAGCTATAGCAGTAAGAAAGGAAAAAGAAATTGAGGGAATTAGACTAGTCAATGATGACACAAAATTATCACTCTTTGCAGATGATATAATGGTATACGTGGAGAATTCTAGAGAATCAACTAAAAAACTAGTTGAAATAATTAACAACTTCTGCAAAATATCAGAATTAAAAAACATACATCCTCCGCATTTCTATATATTAAAACAAAGTCTAGCAGGAAGACATAGAAAGAGAAATTCCATTTAAAATAACAGTAGGTGATATAAAACGGATATAAAATTGGAATGCTACCTGCCAAGACAAATCTAAGAACTCTATGAATGCAATTATAAAACACTTTTCACATTACAAATAAAGTCACATCTAAACAATTGAAGAAATATTCAGTGTTCATGTTTAGGCCAAGTCAACATAATAAAAATGACAGTTCTATTTAAATTAATTTAATCATTGGGTGCCATACCAATCAAATTACCAACTAGAAATAATAATACAAAATTCATCTAGAAGAACAAAAGTCAATAATATCAATAGAATCAGTGAAAAAAAATATGAATAAAGGTGGCCTAGCAGCATCAGATCCCAAACTGTGTTACAAAGTAGCAATCATCAAAACAATCCGGTACTAAGAAATAGAGTGGTGGACCAGTGGACTAGATTAGGTACAGAACACATGATACTAAATGGCCATAGCAATTTAGTGTTTAATAAATACAAAAATCCAAGCTTTTGTGACAAAAACTCTATTTGACAACTATTTGACTATTTGACAAAAATTGCTTGGAAAATTAGAAAGCAGTCTGACAAAACCTAGGTATAGATCAGTATCTCACTCTGTAAATTATGGTGATGTCAAAATGGGTACATGATTTAGGTATAAAAGTGACATGATAAGCAAATTAGGGTAGAATGGAATATCTTCTCTGTAGGATCTATGGATAAGGGAAGAATTTATGGCAAAATAAGAGAGCATTATGGGAAATAAATTGGATAATTTTGATTACATTAAATTAAAAAGGCTTTGCATAGACAGAACCAATGCAAACTCATTAGAAGGAAAGCAGAAAACTAGGGGGAAATTTCACAGCAAGTTTCCTTGATAAAAAATAAGAATGGAAATAAAAATAAAATTTCCCGAATATATAGAAAACTGAGTCATATCCATGAAATATGAATCATCCTCTAATTGATAAATGGTCAAATGATTTAAATAGTTTTCAAAAGAAATCGAAGCTATCTATAATCCTATGAAAAAAATCCTCCAAATCACTACTGACTAGAAAAATGCAAATTAAAACAGCTCTGTGGTACCACCTCACAGCTCACAGATTGGCTAATATGACAGGAAAGGGAAATGACAAATGTTGGAATGGATGTGAAAAAAATTGGTATACTAATGTACTTTTTGCGGAATTGTGTACTGACCCACCCATTCTGGAGAGCAGTTTGGAACTACGCCTAAAGGACTATAAAACTATATGTATGTTTTGACCTGGCACTACCCCTACTAGGTC
Source organism: Pseudochirops cupreus (assembly GCA_028627135.1). Lineage (NCBI taxonomy): Eukaryota > Metazoa > Chordata > Mammalia > Diprotodontia > Pseudocheiridae > Pseudochirops > Pseudochirops cupreus. The sequence goes on along the minus strand of JAQQSU010006046.1, from coordinate 966 downwards.
TGTATCACAGAGATATGTTTTGGGTTTTTTTTTTTTACTAAAGGAAAAGATCCTATACATATAAAATATTTGTAGCAGTTTTTTTGCATGTGTCAAAGATTTGGAAATTAAGGGGACACCTATCAATTGTGGAATGGCTGAACAAGTTGAGACATATGATTGTGATGGAATACTATTGTGCTATAATTATAAGCAGGATGGTTTCAAAAACACACCTGGAAACACTTATATGAACTCATGCAATGTGAAGCAAGCAAAATCAGGAAAATACTGTACACAGTAAGAGCAATATTGTATGAAGATCAACTATGAATAACTTTTTAATTATTCTCAGCAATACAATGATCCAAGACAATTCCAAAGGACTTATGACAAATAATACTGTCCACTTCCAAAGAAAGAACTGATGGAGAATGAAGGCAGATTGAAGCATAATTTTTAAGCTTTCTTTATCTTTTCTAGGATTTGGGGTGAGGGTTTGGTCTTTGTTTTCTTTTGCAACATGGCTAATAGAGAAATATATTTTGCATGACTACACATGTATAATCTATCCAACTGCTTACCTTCTTAATGAAGGAGAACAAACAAGAGGGAGAAAAAGAATTATGAACTGAAAAAAAATTTTAATGCAAATTATTTTTACAAGTTATTGCAAAAAATAAAATATAAAAAATTGTAAAAACTACTCTTTGAAAATAGGCCTGTTTCATTTACTCTTGACATTGAGTTTAGGATTAGAATCTAGAAGGATGTCACAAATATACTCTCTTCTTCACTTAAAACTCTCACACTGAGATGATTTCTTTTATGTTATAAAAAATTCTACCCTTCGTCCTGAGTCTTTGTTATGGGAATCTGAAGATCTTCCCTGCCCCTAGGCCCTCTGCTAAAGTGGCTACGTGACTCTGAGGACCCTTGGATATTTGAAAGTATACTCTGTTCCCTAATAGGCTGAATGTGGTCACG
>JAQQSU010006045.1:0-13631 GCA_028627135.1 Pseudochirops cupreus | reverse complement strand
TTTGTTTAGATCTGTTTAATAGTATCTTGATTTTTCATAAAGTCATTTGCTTCCATTTGCTCCACTCTAATTCTAAAGGAATTATTCTCTTCATTGAGCTTTTGAGATTATTTTTCCATCTGGCAAATTTGACTCTTTAAGGCATTCTTCTCCTCATTGGCTTTTTGGGCCTCTTTTGCCATTTGAGTTAATCTGTTTTTTAAGGTGTTATTTTCTTCAGTCAGGTTGTTGACTCTTTTTTCACGATTTTCTTCCATCATTCTCATTTCTCTTCCCAATTTTTCTTCCACTTCTCTTATTTGTTTTCAAAATCCTTCTTAAGCTCCTCTGTGGCCTGTAGCCAGTTTACATTTTTCTTGGAAGCTTTTGGTGCAGGAGTTCTGACTGTGTTGTCTTCCTCCTGATCCATGCTTTTATCCTTTTTGTCCCCCCAAAAAGAATCTAAAGTTGGTTTGCTGTTCTTGCTTTGCTTCCTTTGTCTGCTCATGTTGCCAGTCAATTACTTGACTTTTGGGCTCTGTGGAACTCTGCTTCTAGAGGGGAGAGCTTTGTCCGAGATCACTGGGGTTTTTGCAGCTGCCAGAGCCATTAGGAGACCGCCATCTCTGCACCCCTCACCAGCTTTGGCTCACTGGTCATGCACCTCAGGACCACCACCCAAGACCATGATCCCGATCCAGGCAGGTTAAGGTAAGAGCACTTAGCCTCTGAATGGTCTCTTGGCCCCCCTATAATCTGCAGGCTGGGAGCTCTGAAGAAGCCACGTGGAGGTGGCTGCAGGGCCACCGCTTGAGCCTCTTCTAGCCCTGGGGCAGTGGGCCTGACTGCTCCTTTCCCCCAAATTTAGCTGAGTTCCACTGGCCTTTCACTTTGTCCTTGGCTCTTATGGGTTGATAATTGTGGAAACTGCCACAGGTGCCGGTGATCCTCTCTCTTGAATGCTCTAGCTGCGGCTTGTACTGGTCGCCTTGAGGCTAAAGGCATGGTTTCATGGGTGCTGGTCTGGGCTCCCAGCTTGCTGCGATGAATCTTCCCATCCGCCTGCTGGGTGCCTTCAGTGGGAGTTTTGTTTCTCTACTTTTGTAGGTTCTGGAGCTCTAAAGTTTGTTTAGAGTCATATTTTATACCTATTTGAGATGGTTATGGGGGGAGCTCACGGACTTCTCCTGCTTCTATGCTGCTATCTTGACTCCACCTAACCAGATACCTCATTTAAAAAAAAACTCTCTTGGAGGTGGGTGTTACTATTGTCCCCATTTTACAGATAAAGAAACTGAGGTAGGCAGAGGGTTAAGTGACTTGCCCAGGGTCACAAAGCTAATCAGTGTTCAGTTTCTATTTGAATTCAGGTCTTCTTGACTCCCAGGTCTAATGCTCTATCTACTGTACCACCTAGCTACCTGATTAATATAATTATAATTACATGGTTAATAGAATAATTATAATACTGTAATCATAATTAATAAAAACATTGACCCAAAGTTTCTTTGAGTATTTAAGTGCTTGATTTAGAAAACTTGAATGATATTCAAAATAGGTGACCTAATCAGAAAACATTTTTATAGAAAATATTCACTTTGTCACAGATATTAAGTGCATCACAAGAGATTATCATGATTCCATGAAAAGGGTGTTCTGCAGGCAGAAGAAGAAGAAGAAGAAATCAAAGCTACCTATAGTCATATGAAAAAATGCCCAGAATAAGTATTGATTAGAGAAATGCAAATTAAAACAACTCTGTGGTACCACCCCATACCTATTAGGTTGACTAATATGACAAATAAGGAAAATGATAAATGTTGGAAGGGATGTGGGAAAATTGGGACATTAATGCATTGTTGGTGAAGTTGTGAACTGATCTGGCCATTCTGGAGAGCAATTTGGAACTATATCCAAATGACTGTCAAACTGTTCACACCCTTTGATCTAGCAATACCACCACTACTAGATCTATATCCCAAAGAGATTTTTTTTTAAAAAAAAAGGGGAAAAGGACCTATTTGTACTCAAATATTTATAACAGCTTTTTTTTTGTTGTGGCAAAGAATGGAAATTGAGGGGATGTCCATCTATTGGGGAATGGCTGAACAAGTTGTACAATATGAATGTATTTGAATACTGTTGTGTTATAAGAAATGATGAGCAGGATGCTTTCAGAAAAACCTGGGAAGATCTCCATGGATTGATGCACAGTGAAGTGAGCAAAACCAGGAGAACATTGTACACAGTAACAGCCAGTGCTGTATGGTGATGAACTTTGCATGACTGAGCTCTTCTCAACAAGCTCTATTGTCATGTACCCTTTCTTGATCTACGTGGATGTAAGTCTTTAAGCATTAAACTATCCAAATATAGTTTTATCTCACAAGCAATAAGAATATCTGAAATATCTGCTCCTTTGTTGTCTGGGCCAGCCGGACTCGGGCACCCCAGGGGCCCCAGAGTACCTACCGTAGCCCCGCAGTAGCGTACGGCCGCCCGTATGGCCGCCCCCACGGCCCTGCGGGTGCTCTCAGTCGCCCCGACGACTCTTTGGAGTTAGAACTCCAGATATGGACAGAATAGTCCGACACACCTCAGTGGAATGGCCAAGTGTCTTTATTGTCTCACAAATCTCTTCTTGCTGCTGCTCCCCAAGCCTTATTTGGCTGCCCCTTTTATTCCCTTTCCGTCTGCCCCTTTGTCAGGTGTCCTGGCAACAGAGTCCTGATAGGTGGGGAGTGCTTCTCCATTGATGGTGCATACTCAGTGCCCCCGTGTTTGACGTACAGTCATTAAAGGCAGAATGCACACCTGGATGCCTCTTACCCACCACAGGTTTTCCCTGTCAGCAAGGGCACACTGACCGAGGTCAGACATTTAGGTAGCTCTAAGGGGCCCTTACACTTTGTGATTATAGTTTAGTGAATTATTATAGTTTAGTAATAGAAAAGACTTGATTTCCCGACTTTTCTTTCCAGGGCATTTAGAGTGCTCTGAACAGAGTAGCTAAAAAGTTTGAAAATGAACCAAAGGACTGGAGTCTTAATTGGGACTTATAATGGTTACTCACATCAGGTTACATAATTAGCTAGGTGGAAGGTCCCTGATCTAAGTCCAGTGGTTTTGTATTTTGATTACTCTACATTCTTATTTATTTAGTAAAGTTCGTACTAGGCTGGGGACATTTAAGGGGAGTATGATAATCAATTTTTGTACTTTGCAGACAAAATAATAAAACCCAGAAAGATTGAGCTAATAAACATTGTGGAAAACCAGAATATGAAGTAGAGATTGTAGACTAACAGTTAAGTTAAAACCGGTGGGAAATATTTATGTAAACAGTTACATTTGGGATATGCAGTCTCACAAATTGAACACTTTAAGCATATAAACATTCTTTATAACAGCATCCTTTGAGTAACTAGCTATGTTAGAAGTTGTCAGCACTTCTACTATGAGTTTTATCACTTAGCAGTGATGCTTTATAGTTTCATTTATTTGAGTAAAAATTCTTGGCTGAAGAGTGACATACCAAGGTGTTAGTCTAAGAATATGTTCTTACCAAATTTAAAATATTGTTGAATTGACTATCTTTACTTTGTGATTAATGTTTTTAATAGCTACAAAATTAAAATACAGTATAGTTATGGCAACTCCAAAGGAATAATTTAATTTTTTCCTTTTATCTTCTAAAAATAAAAAGTATCTGTATTACAGTTTTTCCCTCATTGGACATGACAAAACTACCCTGTTTTTTTATTGTGACCTTGACAAACAAAAACAAATATAAACATTTCCATATGTAAAGAACAGAAAAAGAAACTTGTTTATTAAACTGTGAATCTCTGTTATCTCCAGCCTTAAGCATGTTTGGATAATTTATCATAAGGTCCACTAAATAAATAAAGTCATTTTAGAGAATTAGCTTGGTAAGTGAAGATCTGTTGGTAAAATAAAGTGGCATAGAAATTGTAAGGTAGCAGCAAGTATTAAAAAAAAGTTTTTTGCCATACTTTTGTGCTTAGACCACCCATAGAAGATAGATAACCTTTATTTTTATCTTTACTTTAGATTTTTCTTTTCATTATTAATTTGACACTCAACAAACATGAATATTTTCATATACAACAAAGAGAAAAAGAGGATTTTATATGATCCCATGAACCTGTTAATGTAATCTTCAGCTTATGAAAAACTATATGTTAAATTAACATATTTCCAACACTGCTGTACTTGTTTTTGTCCTCTTTTGAACCATCTTCTGCTTCATTATATATATTTTTAAATGTTTTGTTGATACTTTTTTTACATCTCTGTAGTTTCCTCCCCAGTTTCTTCCTTTAAGACTTTGCTCCAACTAAGTCTTTCCTTGTAACAAGTACATATAGCCAAACAAAACAAATGCACACATTGTATGTGAAAATTGTCTCAGCCAGCACTTTTATATCAACTCTGCCAAGAGGGGAGAAAGCATGATTCTTTTAGAGTTATGATTGATCATTGCGTTGATCAGAGTTCCAAAGTTCTTTAAAATTAATTTCCCTTATATTGTTGTAGGATTTATAGAAATTATTTTACTAGTTCTGCTTGTTTGAAACTTTGCATTAGTTTATATCATTCTTCCCTGGTTTCTCTGATTCTCTCCCTTTTATCATTTTTTATGACGTGATAATATTTCATTGCATCTAAACACCATAAAATTTGTTCACCCTTTTCCCAGTTGAACTTTGTTTCCAGTTCTTTGCTACAGCAAAAAGTGCTACTGATTATTTTTGTATATATTAGTTCCTTCCTCTCTTTTTTTGGATCTCTTTAGGATATTTGCCTATTAGTGTTTTTGTTGGGTCGAAGGGTATGTATATACAGTTCAGTGGCTTTTTTTGTTATATTTCCCAATTGCTTTCTTTAATGACTGGATCAATTCAGAATTCCACCAGTAAAGCATTGCTATGCCTGTTCTCTTTATAGCCCTAAGCCCTCAAGAACTTTCATTTTCCTTTACTGCCTTCTTAGCCAGTATCATGGGTTTAAAGTGAAATTTCAAAGTTGTCTTAATTTGCATTTCCTTTATTATTAGTGATTTGGAGAATTTTTTCACGTGTTTTTTGATAATTCACCTGTTTTTTTTTTGGAAAACTTTGTTCATATCATCTGCCTATTTATCTGTTCTGATAGCATATTCTTATATATATGAATCAGTTCCCCACGTATCTTAGATATATAAGGTTGTGATATCTAGGTTGTGACTTTTATAAAATTAACTTGTAAAAAAATTTTTTTTTCTTCAATGTTTCTCTTTTAGTTTTCACTTCAGTGATCTTGTTTGTGCAAGAATATTTCAATTTAATGTCATTAAAATAGTTCCTTTTTATTTTCTGTGATCTTCTCTAACCTTTGGTCAAGAACTTTTTCCCTATCTAAAGGCATTTCTATTCCTGCTCCTTAAGTTTGTTTTTGATGTGAACTTTTATAGTTAAGACCTGTATCCACTTACGGTTTATTGTGGGATGTTGTGGGATGAGATGTTGGTCTAAAGTTAATTCCAGTGTATTCTAGTTTTCTCAGTAGTTTTTATTGAAGAATAAGTCCTTACTGCATCATTTGGAATATTTGAATTTACCAAATAATACGATTTGTGGTGTGTGTGTGCGTGTGTGTGTGTGTATTTTTTTTTTACTTCTAGCTCTTCTGAACCTAATCTTTTTCAGTGATCAAATTTTCTATATTAACCATTACTGGAGAGTTTTGATGATTATTGCTTTGTAGTAAAGTTTGCGATTTTTTCCCACTTTTGTTGTTTTTTCTCTGGAGATTCTTGACCTTATCTGGTAACATTGTCATTTTTGTCATATTCCTAAGGCTAAACCATGAAAAATTAATATTTTTCCAATCTAGGGCACTTTATATAAATAGTGTGTTTTAAGTTGTAATTTAGATAATTCTTGTGTGCGTCTTAGTAGCTGAATTTCCAAATATTTTGCACATTCTGTAGTTATTTTTATTGGAATTTATTTTTCATATCTTCCTGCTGACTTTTTGTTGGGAATATGCAAAAAGACTGATGACTTTTTAATGAGTTATTTTATATACTGTTACTTTACTGAAGTTATTGTTTTAATTAGTTATAATAGACTCATCAGGGTTCTCTAATCATATTAGCTACCTTAGATTGTGAGCTCACTGAGAGAAGATACTAAATTCTCCTTCCTCCCCCCACCGTCGCCTTTTTTTGTGTCTCCTACGTTTAGCTGAATGCCTGGTACTGTCATAGACATTTAATAAATGCTGAGTAACAAGAGCTTTTGTTTAATTTTTTAATCTCTTAATCCTGTTTTATTGTTGTAGCTATAATTTCTAGAAGTATATTAAATATAGGGATGTTAACAATATATGACCTTGCTTTTACGTTGATTAGAAAAGCCTCTGGTGGTCATTACAGATTATACTTGAATTTTGTTTTCGATAGGTGTTTTTTTTTTTTTTTGTTACCATATTAAGGAATTGTTTATTTTTTCTTGTGCTTTTAAACTTTTTTTAAACCAAAGTGTGTGTTGTATTTTTGTCAGAAGTTTTTTTTATTTAGTGATATAATCATTATTTTTTATTGTTTTATTGGTATTAACATAATCTTATGTTTATAGTTTTCCTCATGTATAGCAAGTCCCATATTTCTGATATAAATTCAACCTGATCATGACGTGTAATCTTTTAATATGTTATGGTAGTTACTATAGTAATATTTCATTGTTTTTTCAGTCAGAATTTATTAAAGGTCTTTAAGCCTATAATTTTCTTTCTCTGAATTATCATTTGTGGTTTTAAGTTTTAAGACCATATTTGTCTCTTAGAAAGATAGACAGAATTCCTTCCCTGTTTTTGGAAATCATTTGATTTTAGAATTATTTTTTCTTTGGATGTTTGATAGAATCTATGTGTAAATGATCCAGTCCTTTGGGTTTTTTTTGATTTTGCAAGTTCCTTTATGGTTTGTTCATTTCCCTTCTTCCCCCCATCATTGGTTTTTTAAAAATTCTTTGTTCTTCTTTTAACTGGAGTATTTTCTGTTTTTTGTAAATACGCATCCATTTCATTTGTTATCGATTTTATTGACTTTTTGTCAATCAGCAAACATTTATTAAATGGTCACTATGTGTGAGGCACTGGACTAAGCACTAGGGATACTCTGCTCTCCTTTAAGCTTTTCTCTTCCTTTTCTTTTTTCCCCCCATTTCCTTGTTGAGTTTAATGTATTTCTATACAGACACTGTGTGTGTTCAACTCTACTTTGTCAATTTCAGATATGAATGAGATTCATTAGATATCTACCCATTTCCCTCATATTTGTATCTTTTTCTGAAACCTAAAAATTTAAAAGCCTTGTTTTCCTAATCTTTTTGGTGGTATCTTTTATCTTTTTTTTTCCTTTCCTTTGAAAACCCTGCCCAGATACTGTGTTTATGTGTTAATTAACCATCTTTATGACCATTTGGAGACAATGGGAACTCTAAAGAAACATATCTCTTTCTTCCCATTAGAAGATAAGCACTCTTATCACCAGTTAGCTTCTTCTCTTTGCTCATATGTATTTGCCTTTCTAGATTTCTCTTGACTTTTGTGTTTTTAATTCACTTTTCAATCATCTCTGGTTTTCCTTGGGAGTGCTTGAAATTTTGCTGTTCTATTTTTTTTTTCTGCTGTTCTCTTAAAGATCTATCCCCCTCCCTGTACAATTATATTCAGTTTTGCAGGATGAGGTATTTTTGGTTGTAAGCTTTTTATGTTTTGCTTTGGGAATATTATAATCCAAGGTTATCTTTCTTTTATAGAAGTTATAGCATAGTCTTGTGTAATCCCTATTGTGTTTTCTTTCCAGTAAACTGTAAACTCTGCAGTATTTTTTCTTTGACTTGGATGGCTTGGGTTTTGGCAATGATATTCTTTGATGATTTCAGTTTAGTGTTTCAGGAAGTGATAAGATTCTTTATATTTTAATTTTGTAATCTGGTTCTATTAGATTTGGGCAATTTTTAAAATTATTTTTTAAAATATAGTATCTAGGTTTTTTTGTTTGGTTATTGCTTTTAATAAGTTTGATTCCCACATTAGTTTTCCTCAACCTTTTTTCTAGGTCAGTTATTTTTGATAGTAGATACTTAGATTTTCTTCTATTTAATTTTTTTTTACTTTGCTCATATATTTTTTATCTCATGGAGTCAGTGGGTTCTGTTTGCTTCATTTTCTTTTTCAGAGAATTCATTGTTTGCATAAAGTTTTTGATACTTTGTTCTAAATTATTTTGCTTTTCCCAGTTTGTGTGTTAGTACTATTATTTCAATTCTTATTTAATTTAAAACATCTTTTACTAGTCACTTCTTTCAGATACTCTTATAGTCTTTGTGTCTAAGCCTTTTTTTCCTTTTGTGTTGTTACTAGTATTTGTTGTGGGAGGAGTCTTTTTTTCTGGTTTTACCTCTTGGACTTCTTTTAATTTATAATATTTCTTTATTCTGGTAAGTTTTTTTTCCCCTCCATTTTATTATATTTTTCCAGACTCAGTCTCTCCTCCTCAGCACTAGACAGGTCCATTTACTGGACTTTGACCTGATTTTACTTGTGTTTTTTGTTCTTTTTAAAATTTAGGCTCTGGATTGGATGAAATCACTTTCTTCTGTTTATTACTTTGTTCTTTATCGTTTCATTTAGAGTTCTTTTATTGTATTTTCTAGGGTATGTGTGGAAAAACTGAGCTGTTCCCCATCTCTTCACATTGTCATCTTAGGTAGAAGTGGGAGATGAATTACACTGTATAGTTTTCACTGAGTGGTGGTGTTGGGACTTGGTCATTGGAATGTTCTTGTTGGCTGGTTGAAGCAGATGATTTGGGGGGATAGTGGTGGAAGAGAAGTAGGCTCTTGTAGGCCTAGGTTTATCTACTGTTGACTCCTGTTGGCTGAGGGGTTACCTGGGAGATGGGAAGAACACACTTATAGGCAAGTCCTGGGAGTCTGGGTAAGGGAGGTAGAAAAGGGTGCTTGTAGGCAAGTTCTTTGGGGCAGACTCCTCTTAGAAGAACTTTAGAGTATAAATTTACTTTTCATATCTTTTATCTTATTGCCTTAGTGTCTGTTAATTGGATAGATAGAGTTATTTTTCCAATTAAGTATATAATTTTTTTTCAACTTTTAAAAAAAGTAACACCAGCAGGACCTATTCCTAACTATGGAATTATTGAATCAAAGGGTATGATTATTTCTATGACTTTTCATGTTTATATCCAGATTGATTCCTAGAAAAGTTCTATAATTTTTCAATTCCACCAGCATGGCCTTTGTTTCCCCACAGTCTCATCAGTACTGAATTTTGTTGCTTTAAAGTAGTTTTGCCAGTCTTGTAGGTGAGAAGGAATTAAAGTTGTTTTAACGTTGCTACTTTTTGATTTTTAGTTAGGTTGAGCTTTTTTCAAGTTATTAATCTACACTTCTTCTTTTGAACATTGTTTTCATCTTCTTTAACATTTTCTGTATTGTAGACTTGAAGTTACCACTATGATTTTTGAACAGTTCTTTATTTGTTTTAGATGTCAGATAGTATCTATTATGATCCCTTCCCTCAAAATCAGGCTTCAGATACAGTCTGTGTGTTGGTTGTTTTTGTGGAGCCTTTTTAAAAAAAAGTCTTTGTTAGGAAAGAAGGCTTGCTGAGCTAAAGTTTAGGGCAGTGGCTCTCAACCTTCCTAATGCTGTGACCCATTAATACTCATATGTGGGCGTATCTGCATGTGGGCGGACCTGCCTGGAGACAGAGGAGCAGTGTCTCAGTTCCTAAGACCATTGGAAATGTGTGTTTTCCCATGATCTTAGGCGACCCCTGTGACCCTTCATTCAACCTCCAAAGGGATCGCGACCCATAGGTTGAGAGCCATTGGTTTAGAGTCATATTTTATAGGTATTTGAAGTGGTTCTGGGGGGAGCTCGCGGAGTTCTTCTGCTTCTGTGCTGCCATCTTGACATTTCCCCCTCTCTCTCAGGTTTTCTAAGTAAATGATCATGTTATGAGCAAATAGGAATAGTTTTTGTCTCCTTCTTTACCTATGTTTTACATTTAAGTTCTTTCTCTTGTCTAAACGTTATTGTTAACATTCATAAAACTACATCAAATAATATTAGGGAGAGTGAACAATATTGCTTTACTCCTGTATTTACTAGAAAAGCTTCAAGGGTATTGTCATTGCACATGATGCTTCTTTATAATTATATAAGGGCAATGAACCCTTTCTGTCCCGCCTGCCAGGCTGCCTTCAGTGGGAGCTTTGTTTCTTTGTACTTTTGTGGGTTCTGGAGCTCTAAAATTTGTTTAGAGTCCTATTTTATAGGTATTTGAGGTGGTTATGGGGGGAGCTGGGGAGTTTTCCTGCTTCTACATTGCCATCTTGCTCCGCCCCCCTCTTCTATGTTTTGATTTGACTTCAGGATCCTAGGTTTTTTTTTAATGGCTATTTTAATTAGAAGAAACCTCAAATCTTTTATGTAAAATTAATCAGAAATGAACAACATATTGATCTTGAGGCAGTCACAACATAGACAAGAAACTCATATATTTGCTGTGGAAACTTGGGTTGCATCATATAATATCCAGACTTCCTTAATTTAAATAATTTTGTATTTTGTTCTGCTTTGGTTGTTTGGGAACTGTTGAGTCACTTTTGCTTTTATGTAAGTCTTGCAAAATGTCATCTTTGAGGTTTTTTCGAGAACCATCTATAGCTAACAGGAAATACAAGAAAGATAATAGACACTTAAAAGTAGCTCTTTATTATTGTTTATTTAGATTTTGAGCAGTTTTCTTAGGACCTAGATTTCAATTAAATGTCTTATCACTTCTCTATTCTTTTTCCTTTTTGTTATATAACTCTTCAACTGCTACTAGGTGTAATTGTGTCTCGTTTTGAATTAGAACTCTTTGGGAAATAATTTCCTTCATTTAAGTCTTAGTTTCGTTCTGTTTACTAAGAAATATGATAACTTGCAAAATGATGTTTACAGAGATGGTTTAGTTCCATTGGAATGAAGTGTTATAAACAGTTTTGCTGAATGACTATATAGCAGGGCTTAGTGATATTACAGGATTTAGTTAAATATTAATTGTGTTATTGTAACAGTATGGTTTACACGGATGCATGATTGGTAAGATTTTGCAGTGGTCCAACTGTAACTAGACATCAACTTAGAATTATGTAAGAAACGTTACTGTGCTTTCCATACCCTTTGATTCAGCAATCTTATTACTAGACGTGTACTAATCATCTCTTAATTGATATGTCTTATGGCCTTTTCTGAATCTCAGTCTTTCTTGACTTTTCTGTAGCGTTTAACATTGTTGATCATTCTTGATGCTCTTTCTCTCTAGGTTTTCATGACACTGCTTTATCCTGGTTTTCTCCCAAACTGTCTTACTCTTCCTTTTCTGACTCCTTTGCTGGATCTTCTTCCAGATCATGCACAGTGGATGACCCTTAAGTTTCTGACCTGGGCTCACTTCTCTTCTCCTATACTATTTCATTTGTTAAGCTTATCAACTTACATCCAATTATAGTCTGTGTGCTAATGACCCTCAGATCTACTTATCCAGCCCTAACCTTTGTCCCAGTTTCCAGACTTGAATCTCTGACTGATATCTTCAATTCAAAATGTCAAAAATTTGAAAGCATTATCTTTCCTCTTGAACACTCCATTCTTTCTAACTATTGTTTGTTGAGGACATACTCATTCTCCCAGTCCCTCAGGTTCACCACCTAGCTTTCCCCTTTCCCCCATCCGTTCAATTATTAAAGCGTGTCATTTCTGTCTTTGTAACTTGTGTCATATACATATCCCCTTGTTGCCTCTGTCATGGCAATCATCTTTGCACGCAGGTTCTCATGACCTAATGCCTAGACTGTTGCAATAGCCTTCTGATTGGTCTCCCTGCCTCATATCTCTTCCCACTCCAAACTATGCTTCCGTTAGTGTCAAACTTATCTTTCTAAAGCACAGATCTGACCATATCACACCCCCCCCCCACTTCCCACCCTCCCATTCCATTAAAACAAACTCCAGTATTTCGTTATTCAGGATCAAACGTAAAGTGTTCTGTTTGACTTTTAAAGTCTTTTATAACCTGACTTCCTCCTACTTTTCTAGTCTTATCACACCATATTTACTCTCACAAACTCTGGGATCCAATGTCATAGGCCTCCTTGCCTCATACAGGGTACTCTAAATTTTGAATCCTATGTCTGGAACTCTTTCTGTCCATTTCTCTATCTTTTAGGTTCCCTAAGTTCCTTCATATCTCACCTAAATTTTCCATCTCCCTGTTGTTTATCTCCACTTTATCTTCGTTTTGTCCATAGTTGTTTGCATGTTGTCTCCCCTATTAGATAGTGAGCTACTTGGGAGTAGGGACTATTTTTTGCCTTTCTTTCTCTTCCTAGTGCTTAGCACAGAGCCTGGCGCATAGGCATTTAATATATGTTAGTTGACTGACTTTATTATTTGTCATTTAGAATAGTGCCTTGATCAGAATTTTTTGGACTCAGAAGTTATTTTTCTTTACAATGTTATGTTCTTCTGGCTCTGGTCACTTCACTCTGTATCAGAACATATGTATCTTCCCAAATTTCTCTGAAATTGTTTTTTCGGTCCTTCCTTATGACTCAGTACCATTCCATTACATTCTTATATCATAAATTGTCTAGCCATTTCCGAATTCATGGGTCTCCTCTTAAGTTTCCAGTTCTTCTTCTCCTTTTTTTTTTTTTTTTTGCTTTTTGGAGGAGGAAAGGTAGGGCAGTTGGGGTTAAGTGACTTGCCCAAGGTCACACAGCTAGTTTTTTGTGTTAAGTGAGGCTGGATTTGAACTCAGGTCCTCCTGACTCCAGGCCTGGTGCTCTATTCACTGTGCCACCTAACCGCCCTGTTTCCAGTTCTTTCTAAAACAAAAAGTGTAATCCTATTTTTGTACACATGGACCTTTTTCTTATTTCTTTGATCTTTTTTTGGAATATGTCTTGTAGTAGTATTTCTGGGACAAAGGGTATGCACAGTTTAGTATTATTTTGAGTATAGTACCCAGTTGCTTTCCAGAATATCTGGATCAATTCTTAGCTCTGCCATCACAATCTCTACATTTCCTTTTTTTGTCATCTTTACTGGTTTCATGGTGGTAGTTGGAATGGAACCTCAAAGTTATTTATTATTATTATTTTTTGCATTTCTTTAATAGTGACTTGAAGCATTTTTTTTCATATAATTGTTTATAGTTTGGATTTCAACTTTAGAAGCTGCCCATTCCTATCCACTTATCTATTGGGGAATGGCTCTTGTTTTTAATAAATTTAAATCAGTTCCTCATGTATTTTTGAAATAAGACTCTTTTTTTTAAACTTTTATTTATTTTAGTTTACATCATTCATTTCCACAAGACTTTGAGTTACACATTTTCTCCCCATCTTTCCCCTACCCACCACCCCAATCTATTCTCTCCTATGTCCTCCCCTATCATCCCTCTAACTTTCTGGTAGGGCAGGATGGATCTCCCTACCACAGTGCCTGTGTATCTTAAGTCCCAATTGGATGTAGTTAATAATAATAATAATAATAATAATAATA
>JAQQSU010006044.1:0-13631 GCA_028627135.1 Pseudochirops cupreus | reverse complement strand
AGTGATTTAGAGCATTTTTCCATATGCTTAAAGATATCTTTAATTTCTGCCTCTGAAAATTGCCTGTTCATATCCAGAGTCGTTCTTAAAACAACATTATTATTACTGTATTCAATGTGTTCTTGGTTCTGTTCATTTCACTCTTCCTTATTTCACGCAAGTCTTTTTGTGTTTTTCTAAAATCATTGAGCTCATTATTTCTTATAATACAGTAGTATTACATCACAATTTTAAAAAATTAAATGTTAAGTTCTTAGGGATCAAGATTAACCTTAAAAAACTTAGTGAGAAGAGCAGAACCAGGAGAACTTTGTACGCAATTACAGACACATTGTATGTATGGCAGCTAACTTTGATAGACTGGACTTCTCTCAGTAATACAAGGTTAGAAGACTACTACAAAAGACTCATGATAGAAAGGGATATCCACAACTAGAGAAAGAACTACAGAGCCTGCAGATTGAATCAAACCATTGCTCTCTCTCGTTTGTGTTTTGTTTTATTTTATCCCTTCTTTTTAACTGTTCAGCCCATTGATTATAATCCTTACGACTAACGTTCATCATGAAGGTATTTGTAGAACCTGTATTTGATTACATGCCGCTATAAGGAGAGCGAGGAGGAGAAAATTGGAAACTTAAGAGATTGTGGAACTGAATGTTGTAAACTAAAAGTAAATAAAAATATATCAATTTTTAAAAATAAATAAAGTAGATCAGCCACTACTGAAAAAATAAAAAATAAAAAGACAGGCCCTCAAAAAAAACACAAAAACCTTTGGCACACCATTATTGCTCCTCAGGCAATATATTGTTTTCTTTTGTTTATTTTTTTTTGGTAACATAAGCTATGAATATTTTGTATAAAGTATATAAAGATGGAATTGAACTATATTTGGAAGAGTCACTGGAGTCATTATCCTCTGGTAATATATACATTAAGAAAGTCAGGATCTGGATTGTAACGGATCTTGTTTAATCAGCTCTGTGATACAGTGTTTGAACCAATAAACAGGAATTTTATCTAGTCCTGCCACTTTCCATTTTCAAAGTTTTGATCACTTACTTTGACATAGTTTTTGACATAACATAAGCATTCATTAGTGGTCTGCATTAATGTTTCTCATTTCCTCTGGTTTGCATTGTCATTGTGTTGGACTTCTTATGACCAGAAATCTTCCCCATTCTCCTTCAGAGGTTCTCACTCACATTGGCTATCTCTACTTCTCAAGCCATTATAGTAAAGATTTCAATTGCTTATTTTGTTCTTTGAACTATTTTGACTCCCATGTATAACTTTGACTCCATGTGCAACTTTAACTGCTTACTTTAGGTCTCTGACTAAGGAAGTCTAGAATTATTAATATACTGTTTTCTAGACTCTCTTCTACAAGTCTTTTTTTACTAACTTTAATTAGGCCCACACCAGCTATTAACATACTCTTGCAATGCCTTTCTGCAGATTTCCAATAGTTCTTTCAAATTATTTCTTCCATGATGGTGTTTGACCCTGGCCCTTAAGGGTATTCCTTGATAACTCATCTTTCCTCCTATAATTCCTTCTCAGAGATCAACTAATTCACCCCTTCACCTCACAGATGAGGAAATGTAGGCCTAGAAAAAGACCTCATTTGTCCAAGGTTATATGTCCCATCATAGTCCAGTGTTCTTTCCACACACCTATGTTTTGTTTTTGTGTTTGTTTCTCAAATCAACTAAATAGAAGAAAAAAGAGGTACAAATTATCCCCTTTCTATGGCGTTCAGAAGATAGGTTATTAGAAGGATAACAGTTCTTTATAGCAAGGAGATTGAGGAAGAGTGCTTCAAGATTCAATTGGATTCAAAACAATTCAAGCCACATTAAGTACCTACCTTGTAAAGGCCCCATTCTGGATGCTGGGTATACAAAGACAAAAAGAAAAATAGTTTTCAAGAGCTTGTGTTTAACTGAGGATGGGCAGGGAGAAAAACAATGCATACAAAAATAAATGTGATATAAAACCTGTAAGAAAAGATAAAGAATTCTAATATACCAATCCCTTCACTTAACAATAATCTTTGACCAAAATACAAAACTTGGAGATATACTTGCCTTCTCCATAGAACTCCCTGCTAATGAGTGACCAGCCCTTAAATTTTTTCTCTATTATGTAATATCTGATCATTGAAAATGATTGGAATAAGTTTTAAGGTTAGGATCCTAAATTGCAGGAAATTCAGGAAAACTATCTCCAGTATGCTGGAGGAAAGTGATCAAATGAAAAGGGAGACACTCCAAAACTCAAAATGGTCAAATCCAGGAGAGGATAAATGACATTATGGTAACTTCAATCCAAATCCTGAAAAGACCAAAAAAAAATTGGTGCTGCTCAAAAAGGGGTTGGCAATATTTCTATCACTGAAAAGGATGTCTTTCACTTTCACACTGCTTTGTCAGAATCCTCATAACCTAAGGCAGAAGTAATAGAGGAAGAAGAGCTCACCCAAGCTCACCATTTGGTAGCTTTCAAGTTTAACTAATAATTCTTGCTAACTAGGTGCTAAGCTCTGCTAGTTTTGTTTTGGTTTTGGTCTTTTTTGAATTTTTTTGGAGAGGGGAAGGCAGGGCAATTGGGGTTAAGTGACTTGCCCAAGGTCACTCAGCTAATAAGTGTTAAGTGTCTGAGGTCGCATTTGAACTCAAGTCCTCCTGACTCCAGGGCTGGTGCTCTATTAACTGCACCACCTAGCCACCCCTAAGCTCTGCTGTTTTGTGAAAGGATTTCAAGTATCGTCAGGGTCTTCTAACTTAAGCACCCTGGGACAGAGCCTAAGTGACCCTGTTCTAGTTACAACTCTGCATGTCAGGATATGTTTCAAAATGTCAACTAAATAAAGGTTACACAAAGGTTACACATGTCATATTAGACATGAAAATAATGTTAGTTGTGCCAGAAAAATAGGATGTGCCTGGAAGTCTTGAAGTGAAGCATGAGAAGGAAAGGAATTGGGTTAAATTTAGAGGAGATCAGAAAGGGGGATTTGATCTGTACTGTGGTTTGGGAAAGGACAGGGAAGAAGTGGCCAAAAGGAAGACTTGACTATTCCAAGTCCCAGAAGATGAGACATAGGCTCCTTTGCCCAAGCAGCTCTTTGAATTTTCCATGGCATCTTTGAATCAATTAGGTGTTCATCTTCTGATGAGAAATGTATCACATTTTTTTAGCTCAGTTGGAAAGCAAAGGTCAGCCTGCAGATCATTAGATCTAGCTCCATGCCATATTTTCCCTACAGAGGAGTTTGTGATGCTGGGAAGCAATGGAAAAATAGAAGCAAAAAGGGCCCACCGCAAGTCTGTGATTGCCTGGGAGAATTCTGACAGCAAATCATTTCTTTTCTCCTTTAAGGGAAATATGGACATAGCTATATAGTCTCAGATATTTGTTGTTGGTTTCAAAATTTCTGTTGGGTCCTCAGGGATTCAGAGGTTAGGACAGGAGATTAAAATCCCTAAGTTCAAGCAAGTCTAATGAATGCACTGGAAACTCCTACTTATGAACTTCTTTTTGTCTGTTAGTTTTGAAACCTCTTTACTTCCCTGTGAAATGAAATCTTCTATTGATTCTGATTTCCCCAATGTTGAAAACAGCACAACAAGGAATTAGTTGGTGTATGCCCAGATTTATCCAACCTGTTATGATTTACCCAAGAGAAGGATTTAGAAGTATGGAGATGAATATCAACCTCTTCTAAAGTGCTTTGACACCATCCATGCTTTGCTTAAATAGCTGTAATTTACCCCAGTCCCTATTTATACTTAAAGTTAGGATTTGAATTGGGAAATTGACCTGGCCTAATGCCAGTGGACAGCCAGTCTTACCCTTTTTTCCCCTGGGTCTTCGGTGCGCCCCCAGACGCGGCCTGCACATTCAACAAAGTAGAGTCAGGAGCCAGAAGAGTAAGTGATCAGGTGACAGTTTTATTTTTCTTCACTATCTTCCATCCCCAGGGTTTCTCCTCTTTTATCCCCCTACTGAGCCCTTTGGCAAATAGCCCACCTCCCCGGTAATCGCCTCTGACGCCGTCCCCGGAACAGAGCATATCACTGGGTCATGAAATACAGAATAAAACAGGACACACTGACCTAGAGGCATAACTGTCATCATGACTCTGTGTTCATGTTGTTACTGTCCTTCTGCATTCTCAGCATATTCTGGTGCTCATGTTCCTGGGCAGAACTACACATCCCCCATCAGGAAATGTCTGTTTCTACCAAGTTGGAAGTAATTGTGATATTGTTATGGCCTGGATATGATGTCAAGGTCATCTACTGTATTCTGGGCTATTGTCAATTGTCCTGAGCTTTGTCTTGGCACTAGACTCAATGATTCAGGAATAGAGAGGCTGACAACTCCAATTCGCAGACAATTCACCCCCTTGACGTTATTGGTCCTTTTCAAAAACAAACAACAGAAACCTCACGAAGGGAAAGTTAGAGATGTCTCCAGAGGAGGACTTCTCAGTCACTCAACCAAAGGTAACTTCTTCACCTGCCACAAAGGCCTGATACATGTTCAAGGGACCCTTTGTAATGCCTTCCTCCTCTATCACCACCACTACAAAACTCTCCCTTTGCTCTTGCTGACTGAAATCCCTTTAAACAAGAGTCCATGATTGAGTACCAGAAAGAAACCTGGACCATCATTCAGGAGACATGTAAGTTTCAATCTGGTCTAACACTTAGTAGCTACATGACCATGGGAAATTCATTTAAACTCTCTGAACTTTAGTTTACTCATCAATAGATATTCATTCCATTATTCTCCAGTTTATAGGGCCTTCGCAGGATCAAATGAGATGAAGTATGTTGTTTACTAACCTTAAACCCAAGGGTGTTAGAGTTGCTGACTCAGAGAGTTTATTGTTAAATTTCATTGTGAGCATTAATACCTTGGAAATCAGTACAAGCTACAATTAGGGCATGATTTATTGTTTTGCTTATTAGAGTTAAGAAAATAATGAAAGAAATCTTAATAATGCAGATTAAACTTGAGTGTCATGAGTACATTTTTTTGAGAGCTAGTTGTTAACATTTACCAGAATATGTCTGCTTAAAACTCACGTAAAATGTCAGCAATAAGGAGAAAATTTGCCACAGTAAAATACTTAAATGCATATACCTGATTGTAGTTTTGTGGATAAAAAATGGTAACCTCTTTCAGGGTGTTGATTAAACATAATTAATCCACAAGTGTAACTGACTGCTCTCCTTAGGTCAACAGTATGTTACGGGGAAGGGAGCAAACATTTCTAAAGGAACTACTATGTGCCTACAAATATAGTTTTGATTCTTACAACCCTGAGAGGTGGGTACTATTTTTATCTTCACTTTACAGTAAAAGAAACTGAGACAGACTTGCCCAGGGTCACACAGGTAGTATCTGAGGTTGGATTTGAACTCAAGTCTTCATGACTCCAGGCTCAGCTCTCTGTCCACTACACCACCTAGTCTCCATTGGATCTTATAGGGTCCAGTATTTATTTCATAAGTGAATCAAAGAAATTTTATTCATTTCAACATCAAGAGATGTTGAAGAAAATGTGAAGGTATTAGGCACCTTAAGGAGGGAGAAATTTTGCCACCAAGGACAGGAAAAGGCATGAGAGACAGGTGACCCAAACTTTGAACGCTTCAGAGCTTTCCCTGAAGTTGTCCTGAACACCTTCACTGAGTCAGAGACAAGGAGAAGAGGCACACTGATGTTATTTTCATAGTGCAGTCATATGCGGGCTGCTCTGCTCTGTGTGATTGGTGAAGATGTCAGGGCTGGGTTTTGTTTTTAAACTCAGATTACCCTGGGGATTTAACAGAAGAGTGTGCTTCTCCTCTTCACCACTAGATGGCCTTATTTGATATGTTGTCCAGATACTGATTTGTATTGAACACCAATAGCATCTTGCTTGAAAACTTTTAAATTACTAACTCTAGGTCATGGTTTTTCTCTCTTTCCAGTTAAAGTCAGATAAGAGCAATTTAAAATGTTAGTCTGTCATTGACATACATTTTACAAAATGTCCCTCAACTCAGTTTAAGTTTGGAGGCAGGAGTAAACCCCTCTAAAATTCATTTTATTGCTTTTACTACATCCTGTTGATATGAGCATATGGGGTTTTTTCAAGCTTTTTTGTTTATATGTTGTATCATAATTTTCTAGCTGTCAAACCATCCTTTTCACCTGGCATAAACCCTGTTTGTTCATGATGAATAATTTTTAAAATATATTACTGCATTTTGTCAGCTAATATCTCATTATTAATAACAGCCAGCATTTGTGCAGTGCTTTAAGGATTACAGAGCAAGTAACTATGGAGTGCTATTATCCCTATTTTAGAGATGAAGAGCCTGAGGCTGAGACATTGTTTTTGCACCTAAAAGTTCCATTATGGAAAATGGTCTAAAATTTTTAGTGTTCTTTGCTAGATTCAAACATCAGTAACGTAAAAAGTATTGGCATTCCATATTTCTCTATATTTATAAATTGGAAAAATTTAAATGTGAATTCATCTGTGACATCTGTAGTATTTCTTCTGTCATTTTTTGAGAATTTTGCCTCATTTCTTCTTCAACATTGGCCTATTTAAATTATTTTGTGTAGGTTTGGGTCATTTTAGAAAACAAAATTTGTTGCTATCTTTTGTTTTTATATAGACCTCTAATTGGTCTCCCTGAGTCATCTTTCCCTACTCTAATCCATCCTATTCCACTCAACTGCCACGGCAATTTTTCTAAAGTATAGGTCATGTCACCCCCTACTCTGTGTTCCAGCAGCTGCCTATTACCTCCAGAATTAAGTGTAAATCTTCTGGCCTATTTCACTTTGTATCATTTCATATATCTTCCCAGGCTTTTCTGTATTCATTATAGTCATCATTTCTTACAGAATAGTAATACTTTATTACATCCATGTTTCACAGCTTATTTAGCCATTCCTCCATCTGTGAGCGTGGGTTTGATTGTTTTTGTTTTTTTTTAAATAATTCTTTGCTTCTACAAAAGAAATGCTACTGTAAGTATTTTGATGAGGTGGAATTTGAATTCAGCTCCTCCTGACTCCAGGGCTGGAGCTCTATCCACTAGCTGTCCCCCATTTGGGCTTTACTGTGATACATGACGTAAAATGTTGGTTTAAACCTCATTTCCGGCAACCAACTTCCAAGAAATTCTTAAGAGGGAGGTTTTTTTTTTTGGTAACATGTTTTGAAGTTCATTATCCAATTCAATTATGCCTGATTCTTACTTATCTAATGATTTCTATTCTAATACTAATTGGTTTTCTTTAAATTCTCTAATTAGCCTATAAACATATAATATCTCTTATTATATTCTTCTCTTTGCTATTCTACATTTGCCATTTATGTATAATGTTGCTGCTGTGCCATTTTCTCTCCTTTTCTATCAATTTTACTGGAGTTTTTTTTAAAACAATATCTTCTCCCTCCCCCATTTTTATTCTGTTCACACATGGACAAACAGAACTTTATAACTTTAATAATATCTACTTTTTTTCTTTTTGTGTAGATTTCTTATTCATTTTAAATATAAAACCAGAAAAGAAAAATATTTCCATGCACACAGCAGAACACAAGAGAGTATTCAATATAAAACAATAAATTTCCATTTCAAGAAAACCTATGTAATAAATACTACACATTGTTTTCAGAGCTACTCAGCTTTCGTTTGCTTCCTTGTAGGTTTTCCTTTTGTTCTCTGCTGTGGACATTTTGCCTTTTTTCTCCCTCCCTCTCCTGCTCCCCTCATCCCCAGAAAGCTACAATTAAATGTGGATATATACACATTGTGTTGTGTTTGTCCTTGGTTCTCAAGGAGGAACATGACATCGGGGAGATGATGACATGACTTATAGCTGACTTCGATCTGAGTGAGGGAGGACTGTACAAGGTGCCCAGCCTCAGTTTCTCCTCCAGAGCCATCTGAGTCCAGTGGTCAGATATTCATCAGGATGACTGGGGATGGCCTAGGATGCAATGGGAGACCCTGGCTCTTTTAGGCTAAGGCCTTTTCAGGTTCTCACTTTGAGTGAGGTAATGTCCATTCTGTGAACAGGCCTCTTAAAGAAGTGAGTCAAGGGATGGCCCCTTAAATTAAAAAAATAAATAAATAAAACTGGGAGGGGAAGACTCTCAGCCTTGCTGGTCAAGAGAAACAGTTACTATTTAGGTTTGCTCTGAGCCAGGAGGGTCCAAAAAATAGCCATTAAGCAGTGCTTGGGCAGGGACCATTTGTTGGCCATTCTATGAGATCCAGAGTGAAATGAGTTTACGGCTTGGTCTTTGAAAAAGAGCTCTAGCCAGTAAACCCCAAGTTAACCAGGCACCATTCAGTCATCAAAATTTACCTTCCTTTTGTTAGAAACATATACACAATTGATACCAAAATGTGGGTATCAAAAGAAGTTTATTGAGGAGAAGTTCAGAGGAATTGAACACTTCCGGCCAGAAGTGAACTCTGCCCTTCTTTAGGAAGGGGGAGTGGCATACAAAAGTGGGAAAAGCTTTATACTATGAGTCCATCTTGACACCTCCCTTCATCATAGTCCTTATGTTGGTCTGAAGGTCTCTCAAGGCCATTGTCTGCTTTCTGATTGGTCGGGCCCACCTGCTGCCTGCCAACTCCCTCTGTCTTACTTTAGTGATGTCCAGCAGTTCTATGGAAACTTAACTCTTTGCTGTCTCTCACACTTTGGAGAGGCAGAGGCAGGCACATGCACACGTTATTTTTACTTGTTATTTATCTCTTTGGAGGTGGTCTTCATCTCCTTTACAGGTCTGAGTCTTCAATCAATTAGCTCAACATTACTTAGATCATGGTAATATTCCAACACAATCATATCCTATCTGAGAAATCGTCTATGAAAGTTTCCCCCCAATTTTCTGCTTTCCTTCTATTCTTGGCTACATTGGTTTTATTCATAGAAAAAAATTTTAATTTAAAATAATCAAAATTGTCCATTGTACACTTCTTCAATGCTCTCTCTTGCCTGATAAGATGGTTTAGGTCTGGTACTGCTGAATCTCCTTCCTTTACATTTTTTCCCCTTAATTTCTTTTAAATTCTTGACCTTTTGTTCTTCTAATAATCTCTACTTCATAAAATTCATTTTGTTCTTTTTCTGGTGTCTTTCACTGAAAGCCTAATTTGTTTTTTCTTTAATTTTATTAATGTAGCTACTTAATGTTTTAAATTTGTCTTTAAGAAGTGCTCTAGCTAAATCCCATAGAGTTTCATATGTGGTCTTTGTGTTACTGGTCAAAAATCATGCTTATCATTATTGTTTTTCAATTTCTTCAACCAAAAGTTGTATTTTTTTGTGTAGTTATATAACTTTTCCTCATATTTATTCAAATTTTATTAGAAAAAGCAGGTATAATCTCCTGACTTTATGAATTTATGGAGCTTTTCTATGACTTAGTGTGATAGTCAATTTTTGTTAGTTTTACATGTATCCTCAAAAAGAATATCTATTCCCTGCATCTTTCATTTAGTTGTAGTTCTGATTTTTAAATTCATAATTAATGTTTCATGCATCTAACTTTGGGATTACTGTGTGCACATCAATTGAAAGTTGCTATATAGCTGATACTTTTTGTTTTCTTTTCACCATTATGAAATGCTAATTTATTTCTCTTTCAGTATTTTCTAGTTTGAACACCCCTTTATCAGCAAAACGTAGAATGATGCAGGCTAAAAAAAAAACCTTCAGTTTATATACATGACATAAAATATTTTAGACCATTGTTTTAATCAGGTCTTGGGTTCCAAGAAACAGAAATAACATTTCCCATACAGTTGTTCTCTCTGTGGGGTTTATGTATCGTCTACAAACCACTTCAGTTATTTATTTAAAAGTTGTATAAGGGTATAGATTTGTATAAAGGGTATACATTTGTACCCCCAACTTTCTGCCATCCATGCTCTTGCTTTGGTCTGGTTTGGGGAAAAGAAGTTTAATGTTTAGCTATAATTCAAACAACTGTCTCTATCCTTGCAATAAGCCAATTCTGAATGTTTAGGACTGTGCAATTTTGTACTGAAGTAAGCAAAGAGACCTGGGAGTCTTCTACAAATGTATCAATCAAGGGCAAACAGAGCTCACATGCTCTTGACTTGAGTATCACGAGTAGGTCAGCGAAGACCTAGGAGTCTGGAGTCAGTGAGTGCCCTCATGAGCCACTTTAGCTATATATAAAACATCTATGATCTACTCTCCCTCTTTACCGCTCCTCTTCTCTCCCTCATCCCCCACCCCACCCCTATCCCCCGGCAAGGACCCAGTCTTACCAGCTTGCATTATTCCATCCTTTCACATAGAGATGGCATAAGGGTGATAGAGACAGATACTCCTTCTAGGGATATTGCAGTTTCATAAACTACTTATTCTACTATCAATCATAAATCCATACAACATAAAAAGGCCTGACACTATCCAAAGCACAGAATATGCTGGAGCACTAGTAGTCATCTGTTGGTCATCTTGTGGGAAATACAGGAGTGGTGGTGGGTGGAGTGATCTGGAAATTCTACCAACAGCAAGACTTCAAAGTTGTCGTCTAGTTCAATTAGCTCTAGGAAATTTGGTTGACCATGACTCTTAATTTCTGCCACAGATTAAAGAAACTGATCCATGATGTCTTCAAGCAGGTAATGATGCAATCCAGAAAAGAGAGTTGTACCCAACAGCCACGTTTAGGACTGCTAAAGAAGAATTTGTTGATGTGCTCTGTCTTTTGTTTTGCAATCTAGGTTTTGATCACAAATAGGAACTTTACGACCCTCCTCCCCTCCAATAAATAGCACAAAAATAGACAGGACCTATTTAAAATTATATGGTTATCTCCCACATCAGGAGATAAAAAATAAAACTGTTACAATAAAGTAAAGAAATCTATCTTGCCCTACAAGAAAATAAGGGAGAGGGGATAAGGGGGGGCAGGATAGAAGGGAGGGCAGAATGGGGGAAGGGGTAATCAGAATGCATGCTATCTTAGAGTGGGAGGGAGGGGAAAGATGAGGAGAAAATTTGGAACTCAAAATCTTGCGGAAATGAATGTTGAAAGCTAAAAATAAATTAATTAAATTTTTTAAAAATCTTTTTATCTAAAAAAAACCCAAATAAAACTGTTAATCAGATGCCAAATGACATCATCTCTCCCTACACTAGGTATCACAGCTCCCTGATCCAGTCACGGGGCTTTGTGGCAACACATCCATCATTCAAGGGGAAGAGCAATCCATTCTTGACACAGGGACCCTACTTCCATAGTTCCACTACCCAGTGTTTCCTTCTCGATAGTCCTCTGGTGTAGTTGTTGGCCCCCTCCTTGCCTGCATAAGAAGACAATTTGGGTCTATTCTAGGCATCCAAAAAAGAGGTCTCAGGATCCAATATAACAATCAGGGTGACCACCAAAACCACTATGGAGCTTTCTCCAGACAGGTAAGAGAGGCAGTGAATTTGTTGTACATCAGGTCATTTTGTGAGGCAGAGAAAAAATCAGGAGGTATACTTCAGTAAATCATATGTGGGTCCCAGTTCTTTTGTGGGGAGGTGTTTTGTCAGCCCAACACATAAGGCCTTTCTGTCCTAGTAGAAGACCTGTTTTCTCTGCACAAAGAGAGTAGTAGTATCCCTACTCTATATAGAGACTATTACTAAGCTGGTCCTGACGGCCCCCAAGATGTGATTACATTGTCTAGGAATGGCTTAGCTCCACTAACATGGTCGACCTTGCTGATTGGGAGAAGTTTGGGCAGGCTGAGGTAGCTAGTAGGTTATCAAGTGATCATGTAGATAGAATCTTTGGTTTCTTGGCTGCATTTTCTACCACAGACTAAGCTTCCCAATGAGGATCCCACAAGTCAGTGTTCTTCATCTTGCATTTGACTCTTCTCCCTGTCATATCAAACAGGGACAAGTCAGTGAGTTCAGGGGGAAAATCTTCATGTTTATTATAAGAATGTCCTATTAAACTCATCTATGTGATTTCCTAAAATTCTAAGTGGGTTCTACCACCACCACCTAGGGTTGTATTGCCATACAAATGGGGCCTCCCTACATCTTGCAGATTCACTCTAGTCTCCCCCTCATAGTTGAGGTCAATGACCTCTCAGAACAATGACCCCCTGGGGTGCCAAGCCAAGCCTACTCATAATCTGTAGGCAGTACCCCAATGGAACACTGACTTCCTGTCCTGTGCCTATTAAAGAACCTTTTCCTGATATTAGAAGTATATTATCCAGCAATCTAATCTTACTGATTCATCACTTTCCAGAGCTCATGGTTTATTCAAAAGGAGACTCTCCCTTTGATTTGAGAAGGAAGGGTAAGGGGATTGACTGAATCTTGTTTCCATTGTCCTACCATTTCCTTGCCTGTCTCTTCATTCATTCACAAAACAAGCAGGGTAAGTAGTGCTTTAATATCTTATTCCACCTTTCTATTAAGTCTACTATTTATAGCTGAAAGATAGTACAGTGTTATCCACCTTTATCCAGTGTTATCCAGGCTCTAGATCCAATATCAGTACCTGGATTTGAAAGAGGGTAGGTAAAGAAGGTGTTCCCAGAACAGAGAAAATCTTCCATAGCACCCCATATAAAAATAATCCATTTTTATCCAAGGCCCTCAACAGTAAATGCTATCCCTTGTAAAGTCATAACTAGAATAGGAATCAATATTATGTGAGGATACTTCCAGTCACAACAGAAGGAAGTACTACTATAGATGAATCACTCATAAAGTGGTAGGGTGCCCCCAGCCCTGGGCTGAATACCCAACAGGGTGTGAGAGATAGCTGCTGCACTTGGCACACTGGAACCTTATTCATATTTAGCACTGCTCCTCACTTTAGGACTACCCCTAATTTCAGGATCATTTCTTATATTCACCTAAGGAGCTGCAGGTTTTTCCAGGTCTAAAAACATAACACTTATAATAAAAAAAAACAATTACAGATCTACTAACTGTAAAGACTGTTTATATCAGTTGAATTTCTGAGTTGTGTGAGTCAATGTCTTTTATGCATTTCTCATTTCCCCAGAATCAATAGTTGATCTTAAAAGGTTGTATTAGAGCTACCATAACTATACATGTTATCTTCTCATCCTATTTATTCTGATCTACTTTTGATTTTTATCTCTGTGCTAATCAGTAAATGATCCAACAGTACACAAGTGGCAGTTGATTTTGAAAAAACTAACAAGTTGGTAACCAATTTATTTTTGTCTTTTAACATTTTGTCAATTTCAGGATTTTTTTCGTTATGTTGTCCAGTACTTGCCAAATCCAATATCTTCCAGTTATCTTTTTTGAACAAAGCATCAATATATATAAGATATAATATATTAATATAAGTATCTGACTTCTGAGTAGTATACAAATAAGTCTTTGATTTCTTTCATTTCTCAATCCCAAATCATACTTTTTCAATATGAAAGTGGCTAGAATATAAAAGAAAAGGAACATTTACTTACTTCCTTAACAGCAACAGTTATAACAATATGTAAAAATGAAACTAAAGAGAGGTGGTTCTCTAGATTGAATAATATTTCATCAATTCCCTACTCATCCCC
>JAQQSU010006043.1:0-13631 GCA_028627135.1 Pseudochirops cupreus | reverse complement strand
GGACATGTAATTAGACTCTCAAAGTGTGCTCACTATAGAGAGGTTCTGCGTAATTTCACATGTTCAGCCTGTATTTGATTGCTTGTTCTTCCAGTGGACATGGGTGATGAGGAAGGAAGAGAAAGAATCTAGAATCTAAAGTTCTATAATCAAATGTTAAAAATATCTATCTATCTATATATATATATATATAATTATTATTATTATCATTAACTACATCCAACTGGAACTTGAGATACACAGGCACTGTGGTTGGGAGATCCATCCTGCCCTACTGAAAAGTCAGAGGGGTGAGGGGGGAAGACATAGGAGAGAATAGATTGGGGGAGAGGGACTACACTGGGATGGCCATTTTGGGGTAGTGGGTAGGGGAAAAATGGGGAGAAAATATGTAACTCAAAATCTCGTGGAAATGAATGATGCAAACTAAAATATCTTATGAAAATGAATGATGTAAAATAAAATAAATTTTAAAAAATGAAAACAATAAAAAAAAAGAAAAAAGAAAAAAAGAAAAGTTGGATGTAACTGAAATGACTAGACAATAATAACTACAAATACCACAATTCTGTGAATAAATGTAGTAAATAAGTTTTATCAAATTCATGTCCAATCCGATAAGTATTTATTAAACACCAACTATGTGCCAGGAACTGAACCAAGTTCTAGGCATGCAATTAGTACAAAGAAAGATAGTCTCTGTCCTCAAGCAACTCATAATCTAATGGGAAGAGACAAAAGACAAAAGGAGACAGGAAAGGGATAGGGAGATCAAGTAGTACCTGACCCTTTTCAGTGGTCTAGAAACCAAGCAGAACAGCAGATGCCAAGTGGAGTGAGCAAAAGTCCAGTTTCTGACTTCTATAAAGAAAAGTATTGGGAGGAGTTTGGTACTCCAACCTCCAGTCCTCCAATCAGAGAGAAGAGGAGGCTGAGGGAGATAATGTCAATCAAGGCTTGAGTTAGCAGCATGATGATGAGATATTCCATTCATCTGAAATTCACTAGTTTAGGTAGCCTGAAACAAGGTTTATAATTAAGAACAAAAGGTTTGCCAAACAGCCCTCACACTTGACAGGGACACTGAAAAGAGTACTGATTTGGGAACCAGAAGAACTGAATTGAAATTCTACTTCTGACACTATCTGTGTGACCTTGGACAAATCATTGAATCTACCTGGACCTCTGTTTTTTTTTTAACTCTAAAAGTAAGAGGCTGGACTAGATGATTCCTGAAGTCCCTTTACATCTCTCATCCTATAAGATTCTATAAAATCACATTCAACATATAGTTTGAAACCAGTGCTTTCTACCGGATCAAAAGTTTTCAGCAGCCTTTCCTCATGTTCTTCCAACATCTTTCCAAATTCAATAAAATCATCCTACACACTGCCAAGTAGTTTGTAACTATCTTAATGAGTCATTAGAAAGTGTCAAAACCTTCCAGAATTCCTTAGGGTCATGAACTCAAAATGGTACTGGGTAGCTAAAGACAATTCTTCTTCTTCTCTGTCGTGGACCTCTGATAATTCCTACTGTGTAAGTTCAAAACCAGAAAACACTGCACTGTTTGCCTAACAGAAAATCAAGAATGTCTTGTTCTCATGAGCTGGTAACTGGTCCAAGTGTTTGCTCTGGTACTAAGTCTAATATTCTATATGCATACAGCTCTAACTAATTTTTTTCCATACTATTTCCTCATATTTATGTTATTGTTTCAAAGAAGCAATTGGAATGTGAGAATAAAGAGTATCTAAGGGACTAAAGATTTAAGGGGACCTTGAAGAATCAGGAAAACAGAAGGAAGAAGCATTGAACTAATGTTCCATGGATTCCCTCTAATTGAATTATTATTTTTGTCAAGGGAATAGCATAATGAGAAGTTACTTGAGTGAGTATAGGAGTGATAAGAAAAAATGGAGCTGGAGAGGAACCACATTTAGTGCAGAAATGAGCAGAGAAGTGATACCAATTTCTTTAGTCTTTCAACAAAAAAGGGGGTGCTTTGGGGGAGTAGGATAAAAGTAATGCAAGAGAGACTGAGTTTGGAGAAGATTAGAAAATTATTTCACACTCAGAAGGGGGAAATGAAAGAATGCAATTTGAAACTGTTCCTAGTTTCTCTGGGCAAGGATTATTTATACCTCCTACAACTGCATCCCAATCCAGGAGAGGAGTTATATAAATCCTGGCCTTAGAAGGGGTTAGAGATTATGATAAGGGAGAGGAATTACATCAGTCTTCATGTCTGAGGAAGAAAGTGGGTCTTAATACATTATACAACTTCCATTAAATGCTATTTCACTCATGAATTTATAGATCTAAGAGCAAGGTTCAGCAAGAAAAGGTCCTAACCAAAAGCAAATAAACAAAACCACATGGAATATTGGTGAAATCTACAAATGCAGTGACATAGAGGAACTCAAATTTGTTAATCGAGAAGCTTTACATTAAGGAGAGATAAGTACATGTGTGGCCAATGAATGGGAGCATATAATGTAGAATAAACTAATATGGGAGAATCACCCAGAAATTTACCAAGCCACCCAGAAATACTTATCTATTATGTACTTCCTACATAACAAGTAAGCTGGACAGTCAAGGAGATCGCTGGTATTTTGGAAATTTGGGAGAAAAAGGGTAGTTTGGGATACTTTGAAAGAAGTTAGAAGGAGCTCAAAAATTATGGTGGATGCAAAACAGTCAAATGAGAAGATGGCAGTAAGGGGATAAAAATAAGGAGGGGGCAAACTAAATGAAGAATTCATGGAAAGAGACATGGAAAGAACGTTACTTAAGTTAAATGCTGAGTGACAAAAGACTCTGCAGCTTCCATCCATCCAATCAGCTCTTAGCAATGGCTCTTTTCCAGTCAGTACAGCTCCTAGGAAATAGATGAAGAGTCTGTCTGTTTTTAGTCAATTGTCTCATCTCAATGCAACTGCTGTTTTTACTTTCTTTCTGATATCTTGGCTTCTGCAAGGAATTATTCTTGTCACCTTCTCTCTCTTCTGTTTCTTGCTTCTTTCTACCTCTCCTGTGCTTAGTTTCTCTTATTACTTTGATCAAATCAGGGTCTCCTCATATACAGTAGCCCAGGTTGAATGACTCAAATCCTCAGTTCTATCAGGTATGACACCAAAAAGACAATATACACAATTTTCCTCAGGTACACAAATAGTCCTTTGATTTATGGTCTCTCAGCTATATCCTTCAATATTTTGAAAATAATCATATGCAAATGAGTTAATGAGCCATAATTCAGTGCATGTATTGGTAGCTTCTGTTACTCTATACCAGCGGTTCTCAACCTGAGTTATGTTCAATTTGTAACAATGAAAATACATCCTGCATATCAGATATTTAGATTATGATTCATACCAGTAGCAAAATTACAGTTACAAAGTAGCAATGAAAATAATCTTATGGTTGGGGGTCACCACAACATGAGGAATGGTATTAAAGAGTCACCGCATTAGGAAGGTTGAGAACCACTGCTCTAAGGAATATCATTAAGTACATCTCTCTTCACTTATAAGAAGTTTAAATAGGATCCTTGCCCACATCTATGCTATACCTCAGCTTTTACAGAGTGGAGTATAATGACTCCCCTCTGAGATTACTTTCTATCTCCTCTCTCTATCTTATATGTACACACTTGTTTACAAGTTGTCTCCCCCATTAGTCTGTGGGCTCCTTGAGGAAAGGAACATTGTGTCCACAGGGCTTAGTACAGAATCTGGCACATAATAAGTATTTAATAATGCTTCTTCACTTAACCTGATACAAAATTAATCCACAAAATAATCAGCCTTTCAATATAGTCATAACAAAAATAAAGAGGCAATAATAGAAATAGAAAACCCATTTTTAAAAAAAACATAAAGATTAATAAAATAATTAGATACCAATTACAGAGCTAGAAGGGGAAGAAACCTTGGAGACCATCTAGTCCAGCTCCTCATTTTGTAGGTGTGGAAACTGGAAAATTAAATGACTTGCCCAATGTCACATTGGTCCCGTGTAGCTGAGGAAAGATTTGAATGTGGGTTTTCTAACTCTAAAGTCCTTGCTACTCCCAAAGTACCATAGCAAGATACATTCAAAATTTAAGTAAACACAATCACAAAATTCTTTATACAGAAACAAAAGAAGACATATAATTGGGTGGTTAGTCATTTCTCAGTTAATAGACATAATAATTACATTATATATATTATATAATATAATAGTAATAAAATAATGATACTGCATAATTTCATTTACAGATTTAGTGGTTATCCCTACTAGCTTTGTTGAAGTAGACAAAATTAAAAAAAATTTTTCAAGAACAAAATACATAAAACCTTTAAGGAAATAATGAAAATGACATAATGGGGGGAAAGGTAGGAAGGAAGTAGGAATAGCACTTCTAGACCTTATAGTATATTATAAATCATTAAGACTAATACCAGTTTTTAAGAAACAAAAGTAAATCAATAAAATAGAATGCAGAAACAATGGCACTAAATAACCAAATGTTCAATAACATGAACAGCTGGAGAAATAACTCTCCATTTGACAACAAATTGCCAGGAAATCTGAAAAGTAGTTTGACAAAAAATAGATTAAGACCAGTTCCTTATACCATATATCATAATAAGTTTCTGTGATTGGACCACAGCTCTGCCACAATTTCTTTCCTCTTACCACAGTATAGGAACGCTTTATCAAAAAGAAAAATCTACCCCAGGAATTGATTGGCTTCATATTCCCTAACATAGCTTCCTCTCCTCTCCCAATTCTCACCCCACCCCTCACACTTAGTGTGGGGTAGACTCAGGACTTGGTCCTTAGAACCATGTTAGCCCTGCTTCCTGAATGTAAGAATTATTGGACTATCTGAAAGTTATGATCAAAAAAGGAATCTGGATATAATATTACAAGAAATTATTAAGAAAAATTGCCCTGAGGTTCTAGAACAAGATGGTAAAGTAGAAATAGAAAAAAAAATCTACCATTCACCACCTGACAAAGATCCCAGAAGGAAAACTTATAAGAATGTCATAACCAAGTTTCAAAACTCCCAGGCTAGGGAGAAAATATTGCAAGCAGCAAGAAAAAAACAATTTAAATACTGTGGAAATACAGTCAGGATTTCACAAGACCTAGCAGCTTTCATATTAAGAGATCATAGTTCTTGGAACATTATATTTCAAAGAGCAAAAGAGCTGAGGTTGCATTCAAGAATAACTTGCTCGGCAAAGTTGAGTATAATCCTTAATGAAATAAAATGGACATTTGATGAACTAAAAGACTTTCAGATATTTGTAACTAAAGGACCCGAACTCAATGGAAAATTTGATATAAAAGATCCAGAAGAAGTATAAGGAACATTAAAGACTAATTATAAAGCACTCATTAAGGTCAAACTATTTATTATATAGTTTGAAAGAAAGGTTGGGGCTGAGTTGTGTATGATGAGGTGATTCTAAAAATAAATTGGGCAGGAAAAGGTAAAAGGGAGCAATTATAAAAATGGGGTATGAAAGGAAGAACTAATACAGAAGAAGCAGATGGGGCTAGAGGGCTGGTAATGTTGGAATTTTACTCTCAACTAGGTTGAAGAGGAAACAATGTGTACATCTGGATGGGTGGAGAAGACTTTTGAACATGTAGAGAGGTGAGAAAAATGGGAGACAGGGTGAGGGAGAGATTTATAGAGTGGAATGTAGATTGGGATTTGGGAAGGTGGGAGAATAGGGTGGTGGAGGGACTTTTGGAGGGGTGTGTAGATTGGGACTGGAAGGATGGAGGAGAAAATGAGGGGACTTTTGATGGGGTGGGCACTGGGCTTGGAGTT
This sequence comes from Pseudochirops cupreus, assembly GCA_028627135.1. Classification (NCBI taxonomy): domain Eukaryota; kingdom Metazoa; phylum Chordata; class Mammalia; order Diprotodontia; family Pseudocheiridae; genus Pseudochirops; species Pseudochirops cupreus. The sequence goes on along the minus strand of JAQQSU010006043.1, from coordinate 7,789 downwards.
CAAATCTAGCCTCAGATACTTACTAATTGTGTGATCTTCAGCAACTCAGCCTCTGTTTGCCCCTGTTTCCTCATCTGTAAAATGGAGATAATAATAGTATCTAACTATTAGAGTTATTGTGAGGAGAAAATGAGATATTTGTGAAATACTTTGCAAACCTTAAAGCACTACATACATTCTAGACGTTTATATTATTATAGATATATGAAGTATTTATTAAGGACATTCTAGTGCTAGGCACTGTGTTAATTCCTGGGAATACAAAGATGAACAAAAATACAGTCTCTTCTCTAAAGAAGCTTACAATTTAATGAGGGAAACAATGTGAGCTTCTGGGAAATGTAGTAGGTCTAACACTCTATCCACTGTGACATCTAAACATCAAAGTACCATCAGTAAAAACTGATGCTTACAAATTGTCTAAAAATGTTGTTACTTCTGTCCTCTTTCCTTCTTCTCTTCTTATCATCCCAGAAGCAGAAGAAACCATTTTGTGTTTTACTTAGTTTTATTTATTGCCATAACCAAAAAAATCATCAGCTTAATCATCAGCCTATGGCAATGAGTTTCATTGTACGTAGGTCGGGTGTTCTTCAGACAGTGGTCATAGTCTATCACTGGTGCCTTCCTTGAAACCTGTCTGACATGTTAGGAATGTGCAGAGTTTGGACTCAGAGGACATGATTTTTGAAAACCTAGGGTTAGCCACTATGAGACATCAGAATAAGACCTGTCTTGAACATGAAGCATAGGAATGTTACTTTAAAAGCAGCAACTGAATGACATTTTACAAACTTGATAAAAAAAAACATAAGACCAGGCTGTCATGTTATACATGATTACTCTCTTGTTAACTACATTATTGCTAGAATTGAAAACTCAAATTCAGAGTCGTTCAATAGGCTCCAGCACTCTAAAGAGTTGTCCTTTTAGGATACATGAAAGTTTTTCCATTCAACTCAATTAAATTCAGCCATAACTATGTTTAGAGCACTTTACCCAGGCACTGGGAGGGAGATACAAAGTTTAGAGAAAAAACAGTTCCTACCCTTGTGGAAATTATAGTATAGTACAGAGATAAAGTTCAAACACAGATAACCATACAACACAATAGTGCAGGTCAGTATATTGGAAAGGTGAAAAAATACTCTATGGAGTAAAAGGAGGATGGCAGAGGTGATCAGGAAGGGCTTCCTGGAGGAGGAAGCATTTGAGCTGCACTTTAAAAAATGAGTAGGACAAATACTAGGAAAGCTAAGAGAGCACAGTGTCATGAAAACCTAGAAGAGAGCATATGCAGGAAAAGAAGGTAAGCAACAGAGTTAAATGTTGCAGAGAGTTTATGAAGGATGAGAATTAAGAAAAGAGAAAGTTCACGAAAAAAAAGATTAGAGGATTGCAAAGAATAAAATAGATTTTTTTTTTTAGTTTTACAAACAAAATCAATGCAGCTAAGATTAAAAGGCAAATACTTAACTGGGAAAAACTCTTTTCACTAAGTTTCTCTGATAGACATCTCATTTCCGAGACATATACATAACTGATACAAATTTATCAGAGTAAGAAGCATTTCCCAATGAATAAATTGTCCAAAGATATGAACAGGCAGTTCTCAAGGCAAGAAATCTAAGCTATCATATGAGGGAGAAATGCTCCAAAATAATTAGTAATTAGAGAAATGCAATTTAAAACAGCTCTGAGATTCTATTGCAATCCATCATACTGGAAAGGATAACCCCCAACAAAAATGACAAATATTGGAGGAGCTAAGGGAAAATAGATATGTTAATGCACAACTGGCAGAGCTATAAAATGCCTAATCAAGTTTAGAACTATGCTCCAAAAGTCACTAAACTTTGCATTCACTTTGACCACTACTAGTCCTATCTTCCAGTGAGATAAATGAAAGGGAAAGGATTCATATGGACAAAATCATTTATAGTGGGTCTCTTTGTTGTAACAAAGAACTAAAAACTACAGTGATGCCATCTATTGAGGAATGTCTAAACAAATTATGTTATATAAAAGCAATGAAATTATTGAACCACAAGAAATGGATAGTCTCAGAAAAACCTGGGAAGACTTATATGAACTGACACAAAATGAAGTAAGCGGAACAAGGAAAACATTTTATACATAAGCAACATCATGTTATAAAGAAAAAACAAGTTTGAAAGACTTGAGAACTCTAATCAGTGCAATGACCAATCATGATTCCAGAGAGCTGACAATGAAGCACACTACCCACTTACTGACAGAAAAGTGATAGACTCAAAATGCAGAACAAGATAGAAATTTTTTAACAGAGCCAGTGAGGGAATTTGTTTTGTTTGACTATATCTATTTATTACAAGGGCTTTGTTCTATTTCTTTTTTTCAGTTTTATTGTTGCGTTTTGCTTTTACATGACCAATACTTACAGATTATTCCTACTTCATTAAGTGTCTCTTGCAATAAAATAAAAGTTAAGTTACGTGCTTGGGTGTGCGGTGGCTACACCTGAGCGTTGCGAGCCAGGCTGGGGGCGCGTGGGGATTCCAGCAGGGCCTGGCCGCCAGCCCCTCTGGCTATGGGCCGCTCACCAAGCTGCCGGACTGGTCCTACGCAGATGGTAGATGTGCTCCCCCAATGAAAGGCCAACTCCGACGAAAGGCACAGAGGGAAAAGTTTGTGAGACGAGTTGTGCTACTGTCCCAGGAAATGGATGCAGGAATGAAGACGTGGGAGAAAAAGCAGCTGGAGAAACAGCAGGAAGAAGAAAAGAAACAGCAAAATAGGCTCAAACCCAAAGGGGCTTCAATGAAGGACCCATGAATCAATAAAGCAGACCCCCTCCTCCAAAAAAATAAAATAAAAATAAAATAAAATAAAATAAAAGTTAGGTGAAAATACTAAGATCTCATCTGAAAATGAACACATCATTTCACATTTGTAATATCTGTGAATAATAATTAAAAATTATTAATTAATTTAACTTTTCTCAATTAAAAAAGAATTTACAAAAATCTATTTTCTTTCTCACCCCCAACTCCACTGGGAGAAAAAACAAAATTTAAAACAAATGTCTTGCAACAAATATGCATAGAGAAGTGAAACAAATTTACTCAACGGCTATATACATATGTGTATGTGTATATATATTTTTAAATATGTATATATATAAATTTTATATATATGTATATATACATATTATATATATATATATATATACACATATAAAATTTAACATCCTACATCAATCATTTCTCTGTAGTGGATAGCTTGTTTCATCATTTGTCCTTCATATTTATAAATGGTCATTGTATAGAGGGTATTGGGAGTTGAGAAGGATTAAAGCTAGAAGGAAGGAAAGGGAGGGAAAGGGAAGAGAAGGGAAGAGATGAAAGGGGAAAAAAGAAAAGAAACAAAGGAAAAGAAACAAATAATAGCTAACATTTATATAGTGCTCACTAGGTGCCAGGCACTGTGCTAAGTGCTTTACAATTATCTCATTTGATCCTTGCAGCAACCCATTTTTCAGATAAGAAACCTGAGACAAACAGAAGATAAATGACGTATCCAGGGTTACACAGCTAAGGTTGGATTTGAACTCAGGTTTTCCTGACTCCAGGTTCAGTCCTCTATCCATTGTACCAACTAGCTGCCCTGCTAAGAAAGAAAAGAGGGTCATGGAAGCATCTTTTTTTTTTTTAATGCAGAGAAGAGAACAGAAGGAAGGCCAAAAATAAGCACAAACAGGATAACTTTGAAAGCTACAGTTTCAACGTATCCTATACTTTAAAAGAAAAGCACAGTGTATATAAAGATCTGCAGTTTCATGGACTGTCTTATTTTTCTGCTCTGTCATGTATATGGAAACACCTATTCAATTTGGTAATTGTTAAGTTCAGAACATTTTTTAATGGTAAAAAAAATCTACTTGGATGACTTGCTTCTGCCATACACACTCTTCAAGGCTGCCTCTATCCAACACAGGCTCAAGAATACAAAAGAACTGCAATGTTAGCACTTAACTTGAAAACAGTCCTCAAGAAAGTTAGATATACTAACAAAGAAAAACCCAAAAGAAAAAAATTCTATTTTGGATTATCTGCTCTTCTGGATCACTTGCCCCACAATGCTCAGTGAGAGCAGATAATCTAGAGGAGGTTGTGGATTTTAGTGCCCCTACCCAGGGTTAGGCTATCAAAGAAATGCTAATCACATTGCTCACCCTGCTCTCAAATGCCCCAGAGACCTCAGTTTTCAGGAGTAAAGCTCTAACAAGAATGAATGGAGTGCAGAATAATGAGGGAGGACTTTGTAGTACAGTCTAATGACATCCACTGATCTCTGACATGACAGGCATATGGTGTTTATCAATAAATAAAAAGGCTATAATTACGTGGAGGCTGCAGGATTCAGGAGCTGGGAACATTTGGTAAGCTGGCAAGCTGTCTGCCCCTCTCTTTATTCTGACAGGTGGAATAAAAAAATGTCTCCATGAAATCCATTCAGTTAACAGGCCATGTTATTGGATTTCCCCAATGAAGCATTAGGTCATGTTCTAATTTGTGTCCATAGATGTATGTTTATACATTATTTAAATTACTTTTGAGGTCATCTTCAATCAGTCCTTACCCTTTCAATACACAGACCCTCAGAAACATCACCAACCTGATGACAGGGACTTGTCAGCACTGAATTAAAATCATGGCATGACAGCTGATATAACTGATCATTGCGACCTCCTATGGGCTATTTAAAATTGCAAGGACAAACCCAGCTCTATCCTCAGCTTCTAATGGTTGGCAAAAGTTGACTGACCCAACACTAGGGAAACACCTCCTAAAAGGCTATGCGTGACCAGCATAAAGACAATCCCAGAAGTAACCCTCTGCCTCTCCATCATTCAAAATCCTGAGGCTTTATCCACATGAGGGCAAAAAGATGTTTTGACAGGGAACAAAATGGTACGACTCAACCAGCAGAAATAACAGTCTTTAAATCTATTCCTATGGAGCCCATGAAAGTTGTTGCAATGAAAGGAATTCAAGAAGTGATTACTCATGATTGCAATGTTTGGCAATTGTGATTCCCTAACACTGGCTAATTTTTCAGCACCACCTCTACTTGTACAAATCTTTGGTCTTGACAATGTGAATAAACCCTCCATGGACTTCTGTTAAGAACTTTTGCCTAGATATACTGATATCACATTAAACCAATGAAACAAGGCCATCTCTCTCTCTCTCATCATGTGACTAGCCCAATTTTTCAATAATACACGTGGTGCCAAATGGCAAAAAGTCATAGAATACTACAATCCCTGAAAATTGCAGAGAATGGCAGTCATGGGAAGAATATAGCACGCTATTGGCAAGGAAGTAAACAGGAGAAACAACTTCAGGAATGTCATCAGAGAGAGATGTAGGATCTTGTCACCTTTACCAAAAAACAAAACAAAATGAAACGAAGGACCATATAGGGCATATATTTCTTTTAAAAATTTAAAGTGAATTGATTTCCATTTTGTGTGATCCTTTCCATAAGGTTCCTAATTTGTTAAGTGAAGATAACAGCACCTAACTCACTAAGATGTTGTGAGGATCAAATGAGATTATACATTAAAATATATATACTTTGCAAATCTTAAAATGTTATGTGAGTAGTAACTATTATTTTTTAAAAATATATTTTTATAAACACAATTACAAAATACTCTAGAGAAATAAAAGAAGATTTAAATAATTAGAAGCATGTTCATTGTTTATAGTTGGGCCATGCCAACGTAACAACTATGATATATTTAAATTAATTTATAGATTTAATGTTATACCCAACAAAGAAAGAAACTACAAGAAACTCCCAAGAAACTACATTATAGGACTTGGCAAAATAAAATAAAAAATTGGAGAAACAAAATGTCTAGAATCTCAAAGGAATGATGAAAAAGTAGGAATTATTGAAGGAATAGCACTGCTAAATGTCAAACTACTTTATGCAATAGTAACCATCAATACCATTTACTACTGGCTAAAAAAATTTTTTCAATCAGTGAATTGGAGTAGATAAGCAAGATTCAGAAAAAAAAGAGAATTAAATAACTCAGTGTTCAAAAATACTTGAGAATGTAAAATACATCTCACATGATATGATACAAAAAATTCCCAATGATTGCACTGAATGTATAAGGAAAGGTGAGGAGAGGTGGGGAGAGGGGGCGCTGGGCAGCTAATATTTATATAGTGCTTACCATGTGCCAGACACTACGCTAAGTGCTTTACAATTATCATGTCATTTGATTGTCACAACTCTGGGAGGAATAAGTTGTCTAACTAAATCTAAAATGGGTTGGATCACAAAAATAAATAGAGACAATGAAAGGATTTTTACAACTGTGGCTAGAGGGAGGAATCGACCAAGTAAGAGACAGAGGTGATCACAAATAATAAAAGACAATTTCAGTCATGTAACTTTTAAAAATCTTGCATGAACAAAATTAATGAAATTAAGATAAGAAGAAATATCAATTGGAAAAATATTATTGCATCAATTATTTCTACTCAAAGTCTGATAGTGAAGATATATGTGGAATTATCCCAACTACTTGACCAAGAGTCCTTCTCCAATAGAGAAGTACTCAAAAGATACGAAAAATCTTCAAAAAATGAATTTACAATGTATAAAAGATTGCCCTGGCAATAAGAGAAAGGATAAGTTTTAAAATTATGAGATCTCGTCATACTCATCAAACTGTCAAAAGATAGAAATTATCTATTTTTAAGAGCTTCAGGAAAAACTCATTCTGGTACCCCGCTGGTAGAGGATATTCACCCCTGTGAATTGGTCCAGCTATTATAAAAATCAATTTGGAATTATTTGAGGAAAGTAACAAAACTGTTCATTCCCTTTGGCTCAGAAATCCCATTCCTGGGGATATACTCCAAGAAGGTCAACGACCAATATATTCATAGCAGTACTTCTTGTGATAGCAAAGGAAGAAAACTTAAATGAGTATCCATCAACAGAGGAATGACTGAACAAATTATGTTACAAGAAATGTTACTGGATCATAAGAAATTACGAGTTCATAAAAAATGAGAAGATTTGTGTAAACTAATACAGAATAAAGTAAGCAGAACTAGGAAAAAATATACATGACTACAGTAATGTAAGTGAAAGTAAAAATACAAAAAAGCAACAAATCATGTAATTATAACGACCAGGGGCGGAGCCAAGACGGTGGCATAGCAGCAGCAACATATCGCAGCTCTCACATAGCCACCCCAAAATACCCATAAAATAGGACTCTAAACCAATCCTAGAACTCCAAAAGGTACACAAAGATACTTCCCTCTAAAGTCAGCTTAGATACCAGGAACCATATCAGCACTGCGAACCGAAACCAGCCTGGCCTGAAGCCGCTGCTGAGCCCCAGGGGCGGCCAGATGAGAGGAGCGGTGAGCGGATTAGCAGCAGCTGCGAGCAGGTTCAGAACTAGGTCAGTGGGACTTGCGAAGTTGGGAGGGGAGCAGTCTGGCCGAAAGGTCTCCAGAGTGGAAAAGCAAAAGGCAGAGGTTTTGCACCCACCTCTGCATTGCAGCTTCCCACCCACGGCCTGCAGAGAGCAGAGGGACTAAGCAATTGTTCTGAGGCCAGTGCTCTAGCGTTGAGCGGCCTGGATCCGGATCGCCGTCTTGGGCCTCAGTCCTGGAGTCTTCACTATCCAGTCAGCCGGAAGTAAGTAAGAAGGGTCCCAGCACCTTCCTGAGAGCTACGGCAGCCGAGAGGACCCCAGCAATTTGGG
>JAQQSU010006042.1:0-13632 GCA_028627135.1 Pseudochirops cupreus | reverse complement strand
TCTCTTCATTGTTTTTCTGTTCCAAACTGCAGGAAACTCTTTTTCTTTTCTGGAGGGGGGAGAGAAGGCAAGGCACTTGGGGTGAAGTGACTGGCCCAAGGTCACACAGTTGGCTAAGGCAATAAACTCTACCTCGATATTTACCACTTTGAGATTCTGGGCCCAGAGTAATTTTCACCACTGGGCTTCATGCTGGGAATACAAAGACAAAGAAGCTGTCCCTGCCAGGAAGCAGGTGATATTGTCCTGACAGTGGGAAGAGGGAGCATGCAGGAGGTGGTCTTCACCTCAGGCACTACCAGGTAACTGACCAGCACAGAACCTGACTACCTTCAGGTGTCAGGACTGATGATTGCTATGGCTTCAGTTTTTTTTGTTGACAAGTGATGTGATTTATGGACAAATGTCTGTGAAAGGGTGGGGCTGTTAATGCAGACTGAGAATAGGAGAACAAGGAGACATGGGGCCTGCTAATTCTCACCCAAATCCTTGGCCTAGATGATGGGGAACCCTCTGAGCCCCTTCTGAAGCACTCCAAACAAAACCCCATCTCCCTGCTGGGGCCATATGAAAAAGTGTCTGAAGGTTGGGGGCTGATCCTGTTTCCAAGACGAGAAACAGAAAACAGCCGCAGAACCTTTGGTGACACTCCCTCCCCACACTGACCAGTCTTCCAGCCTGGTACCTAGAGGGGATCAATGTCAATGGATAAGGAGTGGATTAAACTCGCAGGAGAATCTTCAGCAGAGCCAGGGAAGACAAAGAAATGCACCCAAAGGCCGAGACTGACAGTTTCCTTTCCCTTTCTCCAGAGTCCTGCTGACTGCTGTGCTGTACCTGCAGTTGAGACCTGTACCTGTCCTTCTCATGAATTTTCTGGGCAGACACTATGGGATGGGTCGTGGGGTCAGAGCAGGACCCAGGGCACCATCTCTCTAACCCTTAAATTTCCCTCCCTCCTCTCCTGATCTCATAGGCCTACCAGCTGACTTCCTATTTGCTCTCAGACACCAAGGGTTAGGATTTCCCACCCACTGGCCTCAGGAGATGAACTCCCCAAATCCTTCAACTCTCCATAAACTCCATTAATGGTGTGTCTCTGGGAAAGACTTCATTTCTCCCCAAACACTTGCCTCTGCACAAAGGGACTAGAGGAATTCCTTTTGGATTGGTGTGGCCCATTGTCACCAATCCACTGGCCTTTCCCATCATCCTTAGGCACTTATAAGGTATGTTTCCCGCAATTTAAGGAAGACATATCCCTGTGGGCCCCCTCGTACTTTAGCTCCCTTTCTAGCTCTTATAGAAACTGCCTGAAAGTGAAGTTGTGCTTTCTCCTGTTGGCCCAAGACTCCGTGGTGAATCTGGAAGAGCCCAACATATTCCTAGGTTACAGTCAGATAAAGGGGTGAGGTTTAGACTGATGGGAATCCTGGATTTTAAGGTGCTTATAGAGACAAAATATATATTCACATGCACATACCTATATATCATACACACTTATTCATTGACAAATTATACAATATAAAATATATATTAACCCCTATAGACGTATAATATAATATGTATTCATAAACACATATATGCATGTATTTATACTTATGCCAGTCCCTCTTAACCTGGAATTCATGAATAGATTTTGGAGTTCTATGCAATAAATGGGAAAATATCTTTGTTTTCAATAATCTCTAACTGTAATTCGGTATTTTCTTCAATTGTCAGAAAATTTTTCTAACAAGAGGAGTCCACAGCCATCGGCAGACTACTAAAAATATTAATGATACAAAGACGTCATGTATATTCAAAGATAAGCATGTGTATATAACCTATACGTATATACCCATAGAAAAGTTCTTTATACACACGCACACACAAGTCTGTATTCCCGAGCACTGTGTGCTCCCCTTTGTCACCCCCTTCTTTCTGGCCAGCAGAGATGATGACACTTGGTCAGTCACAGCCACCAGCAGACACGGCCATGTGTCCACTCCCCCTTTAGGGCCTCTGCTTCTCATCCTCTTGTCCTCATCTTCCCTCCCTCTACAGCACCATCTTTAGGGAAGGGTCCCCAGTGACAGAGAGATGGGGAAACAAAGCCTGCACTGGATCTGTCCCCCAGACATGAGGAATGCATGACATTGTCTTCCTGGGAAACCAGCTTATAAAGTGCCCCATGATATAGTGAATACAGTGGTGTCCTTGATCCCGGAATAGATGAGGGTTCCAGTCCCGGCTCAACACTGCATTTTTGTGCGACTGTGGGCAAGTGACTTTCCCTGTCTTAGCCTCAGTTTGCTCTCCAGTTAAATGGAGGCCCATCAGTCAAGAAGCCTTTGGTAAAGCACCTACTAAGAGCTGGGAATTCTGCTAGCTGCTTGGAATATAGAGGCAACACAGAAAGCAGTTCTTAGTCCTGAAGAGCTTACATAAGAGTCAAGAGTAGGTATGTTTAGAACCATATATATAGAACTATATATATATAGGCTACAAATGGGGGTGAGCTGTGTGAACATATAGACGTGGCTCAGAGGTGGCATGGACACATATGATCAGAGGTCAAGGCCACATCTGCAGAGAGTAGGAGAGAGGCCATCCTCAGACTGTTTGCAGGCAAGCTGGGAGTGTGGCCAGGACAGGCAGCTTCCAAGGCATTAAATCCTGGGAAGTTTCTCCTTGAGCCTCAAAGATGAGGAATGACAGAATTAGGTGTATTGTTGGCTTCTGAGTGAGATTGGAATATGCAGACAAAACACACATGGGGAGGGGAGGAGGGAGAGAGATTGAGAGAGAGAGGGAAAGAGAGAAAAAGAGAAAGAGAGAGAGAGAGAGAGAGAGAGAGAGAGAGAGAGAGAGAGAGAGAGAATCTAATGCTCTCTCATGCCTGAATTGGCACAACACAGAGCATACTCTCCACACTCTAAACAATGGGCCTATTTTAATCTCTGTAAAGGGCTTTGCAAACCTGCTTGTCACTTGCAATCATCACTTGCTAAAAATGTTTAGCAACTTTTACTAAACTGCTCTTCAGAAACCCATTGTAAATTGAGGATCAGGAGAGCACCTGCCTCCCAGGTGTAGTGTGAGGATTGAATGAGATATTTTCAAAGTGCCTAGGACAGTGCCTGGCATACAGAAGGTGCTTAATAAAGGCTCGTTTATCACTTAAAATTCAAACCCTGGGCACCAACATAAGGAGTGTGGGGGGAAACCACCCCTCAGGGAGGTGGGAAGGTGCTGAGTCTGGGTTTGGGGCAGGGGCTCATTTCATGGGCTCCTGTCATTCTTAACCTCAGGATGATGTCTCCAGGGATTGGGTGCAGGGGATGTCTCCTGACTCCCTCCCCATCTCTTGGTCATCTGCCAGGGCCCTCTGGAGGACCACCCTGAGGGGCTCCCTCCTTTTATGCCTTTGACTGCCCAGGAAGAAGTAAATGAGGGGGTTGGCGCTGCTGTTCACACAGGCCAACAGCCAAGCGATCGAAAAAGGAATGTGATGCTTGGTAAAGAGCGCCAAGACTAATCTAATCAAAGGGCCCAGGCCACAGAGCAGGAACACGAGGACCGTGAGCAGGACCAGGAGGTAGAGCCTGGGGGGCTGCTGGCGCTGGGAGCTGCACTGGACCTGCAGCAGCAGAGTCAGGCTGGACACGCACAGCACACAGGTGAGGAGGGTCAACCAAACGGCTGCGATGTATTGGCTTGGTCGACAGGAAAGGCTATGAGGTCCCAGCACATTGTTAAAAAACGCAAAAAATAGCCAGAGCAGGACGCTCAGAGCCCAGATGACAGCGCACACCCCTGAGGACATGTGCTTGGGGCGGTGACAGCGGTACCAGATGGGGAAGATCGTGGAGAGACAGCGCTCGGTGCTGATCGCAGCCAGGAGGCTCAGGCCCACGGTGGAGAACGTGTATGTGGAGAAGGTCAATACCACGTAATATGTCAAATGAGTCACAAAGTAAAGCACCTGTTGTAGGGACGTCAGAATAGCACAGCAGAGGAAGAACGCGTCGGCCGCGGCCAGGTTCAGGATGTAGACGGAGAAGGCATTCCTCTGCATCCGGAAGCCCAGGAGCCACAGGACGGTGCTGTTCCCCACCAGCCCGACCGGGGCAATGAGCACAGTGACGAGCCACAACCACTCATCCAAACCAAAATGTCTAGGTACATAAAAACCTAATCCCCACTTTACTCCTTTCTCTGTTCCGTTGTCATAAACATATTCCCGCTGTCCAGGTGTAGGGGTCACGGCCATGGTGCCTGGTCCCAGTCCCAGCAAGCCCGGCTCCTCTCAGACTCCCTGGGGACACAGAGGCATAGAAAGGCATCAGGGATTTCTCCAGAGATTTACTTCCGCCTCTAACTACAAAGGTTAGAACCTCCTGCTCCCCACTCCCTCTCTAGGCAGCAGTTAGAGGAGCCCTGGGGCCAGAGTAAGAAATGATTTAAAATCTAGTCTGAAACACTAGCTGTGAGACCCTGGACAGGTCATCTAACATCTGTGTGCTTTAGCTTCCTCACCTGTAAAACAGGACCACTGACAGCAGCCTCCTCACAGGGTTTTTGGGAGCATCAAATGAAACAGTGTATGTACAGTGTAATAACACAATACCTGCCATGTTTTTGTGGTTCAGTTGTTCTTCACTTGTGTTAACTCTTTTTGACTCCATTTGGGATTGTCCTGCCAGAGACTCAAGGGGCTGGCCATGTACTTCTCCAGTTAAATTTACAAATGAGAACATTGAGGCAAGCAGGGTGAAGCTGCTGGCCCAGAGTCCCACAGCTCATGCCTGAGGCCAGATTAGAACTCCAAAAGATGGGTCTTCCTGACTCCAGGCCCAGCACTCTGTCCACTTCCCCACCTAGCTGGCCCTGCCATGTGCCCAGCACATAGTAGGGGCTTAATGAATTCTTGTTCCATTCTCCTCTTTCTCCCTTTCTCCCATCATGGTGTGATGGTGGGTGTAGACAGGATCCTCCTGGAGATGTCAGAGGGTGCACTTGCCTCTCCTCCTTCTGTAACCACACTCAGACACACCCTTCCTTTCCCTCTCCCTTCTGTCCTTTCCTGAGACTCTTGGAGAGTATGGAGGGTTTGTCTTCCTTCTACAACCACGTGGACAGGCCTGCAGGGGGCTGAGCCCTTAATTCAATGCAATGGAATGCATTTATTACTTTATGCATGCATGCATTTATTTCATTTGCTTATTCATTCATGAATCCATTATTTATTAATATTTTAAATATTTCTATAAAAACTATTTTGCATTATTTTTATTATTCAACCTACTGTCCCAGACACAGAGTCAACTTTTAAAATAAAAGAAGAAACATAAAGAAGAGAAAAAAAGTACTTCAACACAAAAAACCACCATATGAATTACACCCAACAGCACAGAACACATGGTTCCACACCCATAGTCAACCACCTCTGGAAAGGAGGGAAGGAAATATGAGCATCTGTTTATTGGTTTTCTGTGCCAAACTGCAATAAGCATTTGCTCAATATTTACTGTGAGGAGACACTGGGCCACGAATAATTTGCACCTCTGGGCTTCGTGCTGGAAATACTCAGATCATGGAACTTTCCAAGCCTTGAAGTAGCTGACATTGTACTGAGTGTGGGCAGAGGGGAGCAGGATGGAGCAGCACATCCTCCCCTACTTCCTAACCAAGTAATTGACCAGCACCAATACGACTAGCTGCAGGTGTCAAGACTGTTCATTGCTATGGCTTTAGCTTCTCTTTATTCATAAATCATGTTTTTATGGCAAATATCTGTTAGAGGATGTGACTGTTCTTCCAGATTGAGAACAGAAGGAAAATCAAGGTGTGATTGGGTCCACATACAAAGAGAAAGAGGCTGGGGCTGGGGAAATTCAAAGAAGAACACTGGCACCCTTGGGATGTAGGGGTTTCTGAAGCAGTTCAAACACCCTCACCACCACCACCACCCCTTGCTGGGGCCCTATTAAAGAGCATGTGAAGGTTGGGGGCTGCTCTTGACTCCAACGAGAATATATCAGAACACTCCAGCAGAAACTTTTCTGACTCTCCCTTCCCACACTGCCCAGTCTTCCAACTGTTCACATTGACAGATCAATATAAATAGATAAACAAAGGATTAAACTCACAAAAGAACCTGAGGCTGATCCAGTGGAGGCAAAGAATTACAGGGAAAGAACGCACATTGAGAACTTCCTTTCTTCCACTCCCAGGTCCTGTTGACTCCTGTGCTAGGTTCTGTGGTTGAGGCCCGTAGCTGTCCTTCTCAAGAATCTCCTGATCAGACACTGGGAGATGGAGGGTGAGCTTAAAGCAGGATCCAGGATAGCTGCTCTCTTATTCTTATCTATCCCTTTCTCCTCTCTTAATCCCATAGGCCTAGTAGCAGAGACTTTCTATTTGCTTTCAGGCACCAAGGGTGGAGACTTCTTAACATTGGCCTCAGGAGATGAACTCCCCAAAGCCTTCAACTTCTGAGAAATTACATAAATATTATGTCTCTGGGAAAGAGTTTAATTCTCTCTGAACACCTGCCTCTGCACAAAGGCAATAGTGGATTTACTTTTTGTTTGATATATCCCATTAGCCCCAATCCACTGGCCTTTCCCATCATCCTTGGCTACTTATCAGTCATTGTTTATGGAAGAAATGTCCCTTGATTCATTAGCCGCATTTCTAGCTCTAAGAGAACTATCCTGAAATGGAAGTTGTGTTTTCTCCTGTTCGCTCAGCTTTCTATGAAGAATCTTGAAGATCCTCAGATTTCCTCACAAAACATCTGGGTGTAGGGATGAGGCTTGGACTGACAGGAGTCTTGTTTTTTAAAGTTCTTAAAGGGAAAAAAGTATATATGTACACACAACAAATAGTAAAATATTTACTCTTTCACAAACATACAATACAGTATTCATATACTTACAGGAACATATAGGATTATATACACATATACATGCAATAAAATATACATATTCATACATATCACACACTCATAACATCTAACCATCCACCCATCCATGCATCCATCCATTCATGCATCCATCCATCTATCCATCCATCCATCTATTTCTACTTATGCCAGACACTCTTAGCCTGAGATTCATGAATAGAATCAAAGGTTCTACAAACTAGCATGGGGAGAAAAATTATTTATTTTTACTAATATGTAACTCAATTTAGTATTTCCTTACATTATTAAAAATTATTATGAAAAGGAGGAGTCCATAGGCATCAGTAAACTACTGAAAATGTTCATAACACAGTGATACAACATACATTAATATGTAAAATATACATTGCACAATATATATGTCTTAACATTCTCTATGCATGTGCACATGCATATCTATGTATATACAGATGTTACTAAATACATCTATCCATCCCCTTTATCACCACCCCTCTTTCTGCCAAGCAGAGATGATGATGCTCAGTCAGTCAGAACCAACAGCAGACACCGCCATGTGTCCTCTCCCCTCCTTAGGGCCTCTGATCCTCATTCTCTTGTCCTAATCTTCCTTCCCTCTACAGCACCATTTTAGAGAAGAGTCCCCAGTGATAGAGAGGTTGGGTAAAAAAGCCTGCATGGGATCTGTCCCCCAGTTATGGGGCATCCATAACACTATCTTCCTGGGAAACCTGCTTGCAAGGTGCACCATGATATAATGAACACAGTTGATTCCCAGAAAAGATAGGGATTTGAATCATGGTCTAACACACTGTATGTCTGTGTGACTCTGGGTGAGTCACTTCCCTTCTGTTTGCCTCCCTGTGTAATGAAGGTCCACCGATCAAGAAGCATTTTGTGAAGTACCTACTAAGAGCCAAAATCTCTGCTAGTTTCTGGGGATAGTAAGACAAAACAGAAAGCAGTTCCTAGTGCCAAAGAGTTTCCTAAAGAGCTGGGGGTAGGGAAACTGGTATGTTTAAAACTATGTATATGTAAGATATAAATGACTGTAAATTATGTAACTACATAGGTGTGGCTCACAGATGGCAGGAATAGATATGATCTGAGGTCAAGTTCACAACTTCAGAGAGTAAGAGATGGGTCATCCTGACACTACTTGCACACAGAAAGACCAACTGAGTGAGTGAATTGTAGGTAAATCATCTGTCTATGCAAAAGCAAACAAAAATCAGAGAAATTCTACAGATGAGAATATATGACCTGGAATCACTGACCCTTTGACTCAGAGAGAGACTGGGTGTGAGCTCAGATCAGGAGATAGAGTTCTCTCACCTAAGAGAGGTCTAGCATTAGCATTCTCCAGGGCTACAAGCTATGGATTTTCAGGGCCATGGGGGGGGCCAGCCTTTCATACCAGAGTCCAGCTAGAAATGGTTGTGTGTGCCCTTCAGTCTCTGTCTTTTCTTTCATCATTTGATTTATTTTAAGTTTTTGATATTCACTTCAACAAGATTTTGAGTTCCAAATTTTCTCTCCCTCTTTCCCCTCCTGCCACCCTAAGAGAGGGCATTCTGTTTCCCCTTTTTCCACAATCTGTTATTCTTTCCTGAATTTTTTTTCCACTCTTTCTTTTTGTGGGTTCTGTTGCTCTAGAATTTGTTTAGAGTCATTTTTAAAGATATTTGAAAAGATTTTGGGGAGAGCTCAAGCAAGGCCCTGCTTTAACTCAGTCATCTAACTCCATTCCCCCCACCCCAATCTTTAACCATCCTCTTGGAGGGTCTGTATTGACCTGTTTCCAATCATCGCAAGTCAGTCCCTCATGGTTGATATGAAACATCATAGTCATCATTCTGTCATCAATTGAAGGCCAAGCCTTTCTTTAAATATACTTCACCCAGCACAGGACAGAGGCCTGTCTTTTGGAGGGACCAGTTAAGGGATTCTTATGTTGAAACTATATAAAACACTACATTGGGGTGGAAGGCAGTAGGAAGTAGACATTGCCTCACAGAATCCAAGTTTGCTTGAGCTGAGCCTTGAAGGACAGTAGGAAGTTTGAGAGATGTATAGAGAGCAGTGTGCATTCTAGCCATGGCAGGCAACCAATGAGTCATCTCTTTAGGATTTTTGCATCCATATTCAGTAACCAAATTGGTTGAATGTTTTCTTTCTCTGCTTTTACTCTTCTTTAGCTGTAAGTTTTATATTTATTTAATAAAAGAAGTTTTGTTGGATCCTCCCTTTTCCTATTATTACAAATAATTTACTTAATTTGTATTATTTGATTTTAAATATTTGATAGAACTCACCTGTAAATCCTTCAGGTCCTGGTGCATTGTTTTTTTTTTCTTTTTTAAAAATATTTTCAATTACAGTGTATTTATTTTATTTTAAATTTATGTAATAAAACATTTTCATAATGTAGCAAATAAGAAAACATGATCTCCCAAGAAACTGCGAATCCGTTATGTCCAACTTGCTATTCCTTTTAAATACATAAGTTCCATCATATGTTTCTTTTTTTATTTCTCTGTCATTCACACTACAAATGGCTCCCCTTAGATTCAAAGAGGTATTTAGTTAAAATTATTCTCTGCACACTTTGTTCCATCAGTTCTTCCTCTTTATTCAGATGGCATCTTTACTTACATGTCCTTTATTTTTAATTTGGATATTTATAGTAGTCAAAATGATTAACTCCCTCAAAGTCATTCTTAAAATGATATTGCTATTACTGTATACAGTGTTCTCTTGATTCTGCTCATTCCACTCTTCAACATTCCATGCAAAGTTTCCCCATGTTTTTCTCAGATGATTGAGCTCATCGTTTCTTATAACGTAGTATTCTATCAAATTATATATCATAACTTTTTAGTCATTCCGCAATTGATGAGCATCCCCACAATGTCCAGTTCTTTGCCACCAGAAAGAGAACTGGTATAAACATTTTAAAACTTACTTGTTCTTTTCCATTTTCCCTCATCATCTTTGGAAATAGATCAGGTATTGGTACATCAATATACACATATGTAGGCCAGTATCTTACGCCATTTACCAAGATAAAGTCAAAATGAAGAAATGACCTAGATGTGAAAGGAGACATTAAAAGAACATTAGAAGAACATGGAACATGGCACTTAGCAGACTTATGGACAGGTGAACAATTTTTGAATAAACTGTGGAAAGAGAGCAGAGTTACGTGTAAAATGGATAATTTCAATCACATTAAACTCAAAAGATTTGGGCAAATAAAACAAATGTTGCCAAGATCTGAATTAAAACAGAAAATTGGGAAAATTTTTTTATAGGCAGTTTCTCAGAAAAAGGTCTCGCATTTCACATATATAAAAAATTTTGTCAAATCTATACGACTGTGAGTCATTCCCCAATTGATAAATGGTGAAAGCATATGAATAGGCAGTTTTCCAATGGAGAAATCCAAACAATGTATAGTCACATAGAAATGCTCTAAATCATTATTGATTAGAGAAATGCAAATTAAAACAACCTTGAGATATCATTTTACACCTACCAGATTGGCTAACATGCTGGAAGGGGAAAGCTACAAATGTTGGAGAGGATGTGGAAAAATTGGGACATTAACTGACTATTGGTGGATCTGTGAACTGATGCTGCCATTTGGGAGACAATCTGGAATTATGATTAAAATTATCAAACTATCTATACCTTTGACCCCAGCAATAAAACCAGAAGGATATTAATAGTTCTCAGAAGAACTCTCAACAGTTCAGCACCAGGTATAAGTGTTCCAAATCACTAGTAATAATGTAAAAACAGGAATTTCTGTTGTTGAAGCATTTTCAGTTATCTCCAATTCTTTATGGCCCCATTTGGGGTCTTCTTGGCAAAGACACTGCGGTGACTTGCCATTTCCTTCTCCAGCTTATTTTTGAAATGAGAAAACCGAGGCAAACAGGGTGAAGTGACTTTCCTAGAGTCACACAACTAGTAAGTGTCTGAGGCCAGATTTGATCTCAGGAAGATGAATCTTCTGACCCCAGGCCAGTCACTTTATCCAATGCGCCACCTAGGTGCGAGTAGAGGGGGACTGAGGGCGGGGTGGATGGCACCACAATAGCAACAATAAAACCAACATTTCAGTAGCACTGATCATGTGCCAGGCACTGTAGGAAACACTGTGCAATTATTATTTAAATTGACCTCCCCGACAATCTGGGGTGGGTAGGTGTTATTATTATCTCCATTTTCCAGATGAGGAAATTGAGGCAAACAGAAGCTATGTGACTTGCCCAGGGTCACACAGCTAATAAATGTCTGAGGCATTTTCACTCAGGCCTTTCTCACTCCAGGCCCAGCACAATATCCTCTGTCCATAGAAATAAAGATTAAAACAATTCTAAAGCTTCATCTGGCACTCAGAATATTTATCAAAGAAAATTAAAATGGAAACAACTGATCTTGTTCAAAGGCCTTTGTTATACCAATGCCTTGCTGGCACACTTTAAATTGGTTGGACCATTCTGGAAAACCATTTGGAATGATGTGAAGAAATCTCTACAGTAACCATATGCTGACACAAAAGATTTCTTGGGTAGGAGGTGAACGACAGAGAGGATCTGGTGAACACCAAAACATTTCCAGCATCATTTTTTGTCTAAGCAGAGAGCTGCAAACAAAATGGATGAATGACACATGAATGCGATAGAATGGGACTGTGTTGAAGGAAATGTTGACTACCAGGCAGTGTGATTAGACTTGGTGAACTGATCCCTATGGCAGCCACAAGGGAGTCTTGCAGCCCCAGATCTGAAACTAGAGAGAACAAAGAAGTGACTGTGGAAACCACTTGGTCCTGGCTACAAAAAAAAGGGGGAGATATCTGTGGTTCTCCAGCACCACCTGAGAAGGTG
This sequence comes from Pseudochirops cupreus, assembly GCA_028627135.1. Taxonomy (NCBI): domain Eukaryota; kingdom Metazoa; phylum Chordata; class Mammalia; order Diprotodontia; family Pseudocheiridae; genus Pseudochirops; species Pseudochirops cupreus. The sequence goes on along the minus strand of JAQQSU010006042.1, from coordinate 1,824 downwards.
CCAGCTGACAGCCGTACCATCAGAGCTAGCTTTTGAAACCCACACAGGCCCCTTCCTGGGGAGAAGAGTTTGGGACAAAAATTGCTTGAAAAAAGGGAAAATCACCAGAAGAATTTCTGCCACCAAGTGGGATGGACCACCACATCACATGATATATGCTGAGTTACAAGTACAGTGGTGGACAGCTTCATAAACAGTTTAGGAAAAAAGAACCAAATTACTTTTCCAAACCGTAGACCTCAGAAATTTCACAGCAAAATGAGGGAGAATGGATCAAAGAAGAGAAAAATGGAGAGTTTTGATCATATGCAGTTATAAAGCTGGGTGAGAAAAAGAACCAATGTAGTTAAAATGAGAAGAGGAACAACTTACTTGAGGAAAAGTGCTGTCAGCATGTTTTGCATTTCATAATATTCTCTATCTCTTTTTTGGTCATAAATTCTTCCATTCTTCATAAATCTGACAGGTAAACTATTCCTCGTTCTCCTAGTTTGCTTATAGAATTTATTGGGAATTTCTTGAAGGATGATTTCTAGGTTCTGTTTTTGATCATGGCTTTCAGGTACTCCAATCAAGACCATCAAAAGAATTTATTTTTTAAACAACTGTAAAGGGAGGAGGTTTAGCAGTACCAGATCTTAAAATATCTCTCCTTGATCTGTTTTCCAGGTCAGTGGTTTTTTCAATGAGATATTTCACATTGTCTTCTATTTTTTCATTTGTTTGGATCTGTTTAGTAGTATCTTGATTTCTCATAAAGTCATTTGCTTCCGTTTGCTCCAATCTAATTCTGAAGGAATTTTTCTCTTCAGTAAGCTTTTCAGATTCTTTTTCCATCTGGCAAATTCAGCTTTTTAAGGTATTCTTCACCTCATTTGCTTTTTGGGCCTCTTTTGCCAATTGAGTTAGTCTATTTTTTAAGATGTTGTTTTCTGGGGTGGAGCCAAGATGGCGGCGTAGCAGCAGTAACATATCGCAGCTCTCACATAGCCACCCCAAAATACCCATAAAATAGGACTCTAAACCAATCCTAGAACTCCAAAACGCACACAAAGATACTTCCCACTAAAGTCAGCTCGGCTACAAGGAACCATATCAGCACTGCGGACCGAAACCAGCCTGGCCTGAAGCCGCAGCTGTGCCCCAGGGGCGGCTGGAGGGGAGGAGCGGATGAGCTGAGAAGCTTCAGGTGAGCGGCTTAGCGGCAGCTGTGAATGGGAATTGTGGAAAGGGGGAGATAAGCAGTCCGGCCAGAAGGCCTCCAGAGCGGAAAAGTGAAAGGCAGAGGTTTTGCACCCACCTCGGCTTTGCAGCTTCCCACCACGGCCTGCAGACAGCAGGGGGACTGAGCGACTGATCTGGGCCAGGGCTCTCACGTTGAGTGGCTTGGATCCGGATCGCCGTCTTGGGCCTCGGCTTGGAGTCTTTATTATCCCGTCAGCCGGAAGTATATAGGAAGAGTTCCCAGCCTCTTTCTAAGAGCTACGGCAGCCGGGAGGACCCCAGCGATTTGGGACAGAGCTTTCCCTTCTGGAAGCAGAGCCCCACAGAGATTTTAGAAAAAATCACGGTCTGAAGAACCATGAGTAAGAATAAGCATAAGAAGCAAAGTAAGAACAGCTCCCAAACCCTTGATTCCTTCTTTGGGGTAAAGAAAGATCATGGGAGAGAGAGGGAGGAGGAGAGCGCAGCCAGAGCACGCCCACCAGGGGCCTCCAATAAAAATGAAGAATGCCTTAAAGCTAGAGATGAGCTGAAGAAAGATTTTCAAAACCAAATAAGGGAAGTGGAAGAAAAATTGGGAAGAGAAATAAGGGAAGTGGA
>JAQQSU010006041.1:0-13632 GCA_028627135.1 Pseudochirops cupreus | reverse complement strand
TATATATACATAATTATTATTATTATTAACTACATCCAACTGGAACTTAAGATACACAGGCGCTGTGGTAGGGAGATCCATCCTGCCCTACCAGAAAGTCAGAGGAGTGATGGGGGAGGACATAGGAGAGAATAGTTTGGGGGAGGGGGGATACACTGGGATGGCTGTTTTGGGGTGGTGGGTAGGGGAAAGATGGGGAGAAAATTTGTAACTCAAAATCTCATGGAAATGAATGATGTAAACTAAAATAAATAAAAGTATAAAAAAATTTTTAAAAAAGCAAAAGGATAAGAAGATAAAGGGAAATACACAATTATTAAATATAATTATGATTGTGAACAGGTTGAACTAAAATAATATAGAAAATAGTATAAGGAAATATAAATGAGAATCTAGCCACAACAAGTTATTCGCCAAAAAAAAAACCAATCAAAGATATGAAAAAGGAATTCTCAAGGAAGAAATTCAGGCTATCAATGATCATATGAAAAAATGCTTCAAATTACTAATAATAAGAGAAGTGCAAATTAAGGAACTCTGATCTTCTACCTCATACATATCATGTTGCAAAAGATGACAAAAGAAAAATGACAATTATTAATGGTCATGTAGGAAAACACTTAGGCACTGTTGATAGAGCTGTGAAGACATTCAGCTTTGGAACTCAATTAAAAAAAATTCTCTCAAAGAACTAGAAAACAAGGGAGCGTCTGTCAGTTGGGAGTATCTGTCAACAGGCGAGTTACCAAATTCTCTTCTATTAATGCACATTTTTTAATTTTTCATGGTTAGTGTTTTTAAGAAAAATGACTTGTCCCATACTCAATTTGTATTGTATATTTAGTGCCATTTCTATTTCCCCCTTTTTATTTTTTTAAGACTGGGTGTCCCTGTCTCACTCAGACTTGAAGTGCAGTGTTCTTTTGTGAACTCAACGCCAGTACTGATGATCATGGAAGCTTTAGCCCACTCCATTGTTTTCTGACCCAGGCCAGTTAACTCTTCCTTGGTCAACCTAATGGCCCTTTGCTCCCTGGGGTTCAACACACCCTTTAGACTGTATGTGGACACTAGGATCAACTTTAGCCCTACTGCAGTTCAGAACTCTAAAACTCAGGTGATTTGCCAGCACAAATCTGGAATTACAGGCATCTGCCATCATGTTTACTTATTTCCCTTTTAGGGGAGGGCCCTTGAATCAATAAGTAAAATCCTATACTGGGAACAGCTAGGAGGTACAATGGATAGAGTGCCAGACCTGAAGTCAGGAAGATTCATCTTTATGAGTTCAAATTCAGCCTCAGACACTTATTAGCTGTGTGACCCTGGGCAAGTCACTTAATGCTGCTTTCTTCAGTTCCTCATCTGCACAATGAGTTGGAAAAGGAAATGGGGGAGGCTAGTTGGCACAGTGAATAGAGCACTGGCCCTGGAGTCAGAAGGACCTGAGTCCAAATCTGGGCTCAGACACCTAACACTTACTAGCCGTGTGACCTTAGGCAAGTCACTTAACCCCATTGCCCTACCCTTCCCCCTCCAAAAAACAAAAACAAAAAAAATCTTATTTAAAAAAAATTTTTTTTTAATTTAAAAAAAAATTGGGCAGCTAGGTGGCACAGTGAACAGAGCACCAGCCCTGGAGTCAGGAGGACCTGAGTTCAATCCGACCTCAGACACTTAACACAAACACTAGCTGTGTGACCTTGGGCAAGTCACTTAACCCCAACTGCCCTCCAAAAAGCACCCAAATAAAAAATTGTTTTAATTAAATTAAAAAAGGAAATGGCAAATTTGGACTCCAGTATCTTTACCAAGCAAACCCCAAGTGGGGTCATGGAGAGTCAGATACAACTGAACAACAATAGAAGTTTAATAAGATGAAAAGGGTGAGAGAAGGGGAGTCTAGCCACATTCCATTAAAGTCCAAACTCCCCAGAACTAAACTCAGTCTAAGCCATTGTTGGCTACAGAAGAGAGAGTAGGTACTATATCCCCAAACCCTACAGTGAACTAGTAGCCATCCTTAATATTAGATAAGCCACTTGCTTCCTGACAGAGAAGCGATAGAGAGGTGAAAATGAGGCACACACATTCAGATATCAATGTGTTGATTTGTTTTAGTAGCTCAACTATAGTTTGTTTGTTCCTTTAATTACTACGTAGGATTTCTTTTTTTATTTGGAAGGGTGGGAGATTGGGAAGGAAAGAAAAGCTAACAATAGTGATGCTAAAAAAGGAAAAGAGTCATTGAAACTTTTATTTAGTGCCCAGAAAAGAATAGAAGGAAGTTCAGTGGGCAACAGAGAAACAGGACATTTTTGAGACTGACATATTAAATTTATCATTGAGTTAGCATAGATAGTAGTTCTAGAGCATTTTACAGTTTGCAAAACACTTCAGAAATAATCTCATTTGATCTTCACAACAGCCTGAGAAGAAAATGCTATCATTACCCCCATTTTACTGATGTAGAAACCAAGGCAAACAGAGGTTGAGTCATGATTTGCCCAGCTAGTTAATATCAAAGTCTTGATTATTAAAAATCAAGTTGCACATAACAGAGATTCATAGTTTCATACACAATCTTTTTTATGATTTTTTTGTATATAGACTTATTCATGTGTGTCAGAGCTTATCAAGTTCAGAATAATAAAAAAATAAAAATTAAGGAAAAAAGCCTAAGGATCTTGATTCCACAATGAATTCTCTCTCAGCAGGAGAGAAAATAATCTCGTTTTTACATTTCATATAATGAATAATCCCAAAGCAGAAGAGTGCTTGTAGAATCTGAATGCAGATTGGCAGAGTCCAGGGAGCCCTCAGTGGCCCTCTGAAGAGAAATCCTCAGTAAAGCACAACCAACAGGTGGTTGTCTAGTCTTTACAGGAAGACCTCTAACAGAAAGGAACCTAAAACCGCCTAAGCCTGCCTAGTCCACTTTGGGATAGCTTTAATCATTAGTGAGTTTTCCCCTATATGATGACAAAATCTGCTCCCTCCAACTTTTATCTGTTGTTCCTGGTTCTATCTTTTGGGTCAAATGAAATGCCTCACTGCTTCTCCACATGCCAGCCTTTCAAGTATGTGATGATAGATATTAGAACCTTCCCCTCCCCCCCAACCCACCTTTGCCCAAGTCTTCTTTTCTCTATTCTAATTTTCCCCAGTTTCTCCAAATGATCTTCAGAAATCATGCATTTGAAGCTCTTCACCATTCTGACTGACCTTTTGGGGGCCCTGTCCAGCTTATCAATGTCCTTCCTAAACAGTAGGTTCCAAAACTGAACAAAATACTATGGACTGCATGGTATAACCAGGACAGAGTACAGGATTATCACTTCCGTTGAAATGGAAGTCATGCCCCCCATGCAGCCCCAAGATCTTTGTAGCTTTCCTTTACCTTGATCACGAGTCCTTTAAATAATACCACCTGGCTGCTTTTGCCTCAGCCACCTCAGTGCTGACATAAAGAATTTCTAAGATAATAGAACCAATCTATTCTAAGCCCTCTGCCTCTCCCCCACTTATTTTATAGAGGTCCAGAGAGGTTAAATGATTTGTCCAACATCACACAGGTTAACAAGTAAGCAGTCTAAATAACTGGTCTGTTTAGTATATGTGGCACCAAATAACTGATTTGGTTGATTTTTTTTTCCCCACCGACTTGGCTGATTAGTGGATTGACTAAATAAAATTGTTTTGGTGATATGTAAACAAGAGCCATTTACTCACTTCCTGGCCTAAAATAACACCCAGCAGGAGAGCTAGATACCAGAGAATGAGTAAGATGCATAGGGGAAAAAGAGCTAAGAAGAAGAAGGGGTTGGTTGGCCTCAGTAATCCAGCCCTGCCCCATGGGCAAGAGTAGTTAGATACATTCTGTGGCTAGGCTCACCAACAGACCCAATGAAGTCTTTCAGGTTTCAGATTTATGAATGAAGTATTGTTTCTCTGCTACTACAGGAGGCAGATCTGGGAAGGAGCAAAGAGCACTGGTAAGCTCTGAGTATCTACACATAAAGGGAGAGGGTTTCACCCCAATTCCGATTAATGTAATCACAAAAGACCTAGGCATCCTGATTGAATCAATTGGTTAAAAGTATAAATTAGGTTTGAACAAATCCTTAATTAAGTTGAGAACGATCAAGAATATGGATGACTGACATTCAGAAAATATCTTGGGATTTACTGAAAAAAATGAAAGACAGCTCTGCACCCAAGTTTTAGCTGTGCCTTTTTATCATAAGATAAAAAGATAAAATAAAGATAAAGAGTTAGCAAGATAGGAAGTCAGGAAGTACCTCTTTGTCATATGTCTTAAAGAAGTAAATATAAAGACTCACATTTTTCATTAACTTTATGCCTTATATTTGAGTCAGTTTCCCCCAGGGACTTTATGTGTCCCAGGGGAAAGAGTTCAAATCCACTGCGGGTTTTGGTAGAATGTTTTGGTGCCAACTCTTTTTACTATACCTTTTCAGTAAATAACTTTTATATGAGCTAATTGAGTCCACGGACTAATAATCAAGGAGAAGCATATCAGTAGGGGCTCATGAACTACAGTACTAAAAAACATATCTTCCCATGGTTACCCATAGAATTCTGAGGAGAAATAGCAACTGCTTTCTTGGGACCTGACCTACCAATGCAAGCAAGAGTTGGTAAAATAGCCCCAGAGTGGAGTTCTACATACAGAATCAATCCGTAAGAATTTATTATATAAATTATGTACTAGGTTCCAGGGATATGGAGGTGGGGGGGAGGGGTTGTCAACTCTGAGGAGTACTATTACAACTCAAGGTTCTTTTGTATTTAGGGGCATCATTCTAAGCTCAGAGACACAGGTACAGTCAAGCTGAAAGAATGGAGCATTATTCTTACCAGGTGCTGCCTTTTACTGAAATCATGACTCAGACTCTCCTTACCTGTCTGGAATAGATTTCAGGAGGCCATGTAGATGATGTCATCTATGGATCTATAAACCAGGTAAATTTCCCTCTTGTCTCTTTTCCAGGCCCAGCCTCATCCTCTCTGGGAAGAATCATCAGTTCTCTCCCCCTTGCAGAAATCTACTACTCTTACATGAGGGATAAAATTGATTTTAATTCCCATATTGACAACATAGCACGGGTGTCTGTGAATAGTTTTTACTCCATTTTGTCTACATCTAACAGAATTATGCGTGCCAGAATATGTCAGAGTTGTCTGAGGTCAATGTCACTTAAAAAAAATAATCTCAGAAAAGGGTTCTCTGAAGGTTCATGGGGAGTTGGCCCCTGACTAATTGCAGAAAGTCAGATTAGGGGAAAGGTCCCAGGGTAAGAATATTGATAAATATTGAAAGCTTCTGTTGAGGCTGAGTCAGTGTACAGAACTTTCAGATCGATGTGACTCAGTCTAATGGAAACAGGACTGGATTTGGGGGTTGATTCAACAGTTTGCTAGAAAGCTTGTATAGACTTGGGCAAGTTTCAACCTCACAATCCCTCTGATTCTTCATATGCAAAATAGAAAAATAATATTAGCACTACTAATCTCACAAAGTCATGGTGAAGGAAGCATCTGTGAATTTTAAAGTTATTTTCAGAGCTAGGGTCTTTTTCCTGATCTAGAATTGAACCCTTTTTCCATCTCTTTTGACTCCTGGCTAAGGTATGGACCCATGGTTGCCTTTCCCTTATCTTTTACCTTTCCAGTTCTTCCCTGGATTCCCTGTCTAAAGAGAATTTCCCTCTTCTTTTGACTCTGAATCAAACTGAGGTTGTTCATTGACATAGCTCCATCATTCCAGATATCCACCCTCCCCACACCCCTACTATGTTTCCCTCTGACAAAAGGCCAAGGCCTTGGCTCAGAGAGGCTGCCAACAGGGACTTCAGTTTGCATGGTTCATTCATTTCTGAGTCTGCTAGCTAGGCTGCCTAGATTTGGGGGCTAATTACTGCCAATTGTGGGAGCATTGTGCTTTTTTCTATGATGAGTATATTTGTCTGCTGGGAACTGGACTGGAACCAACAAATTCAACTGCAGAAGGCCCTTTATTACACACTAGAGATCCAACACACACACACACACACACACACACACACACACACACACACACACACACACACACCCTTGGCTTTCTTACCATCTACTCAGTGTTGTGTTGAAGAATATAGGCTCAGGACCAGCCTCCCACCTGTGAATATTTCCCACCCACCACCACCACCACTACCAAGACAAATTTCTTAGGTGTCAATAACAGGGTCTTTTGGAGACGGACCTTATTATAAGTCTCTGGTTGCTTCTGGCTGTCAAACAGAAGGAATAGCAGGAACTTTGCTTGACCTTGTTGAAAGTTTTTCCCAGAAATGATTGACAACCCTTTGATCCAAAGGTCACACTCCTGGGCATATACTCCAAGGAGATCAAAGACAGAAAGGTGTCATATATATAACACAAATATTCATAGTAGCCCTTTTTGTGACAATAAAAAAAAAATAGAAAAAAACTTAGTTGTCCATTAACTGAGAAAAAGCTAAACAAATGATGGTGCATGAATGTAATGGGATATTATTGCCCTGCAAGAAATAATATATATATGAGGAATTCAGAGAAACAAGGGAAGGCTTGAATGAATTCATGCACCACGAAGTGAGCAAAACCAGAAAAACAATGTACACTATTAGTGTGAGTGAAAAGAACTCTAAAATGATACAAGTCTTAATTCTTAATACCATAGATTTAGATCTAGAAGGGACCTTAGATCATCATGAGTCCAACCCTTCATTTTACAGATGAAGGAACACGGATGTTAAATTATAATGATTAATCTTTAACACCAGAGAAGAGATGAGGAAATGCACCTCTTCTCCTTGACAAGGAAGAATGGGGAGTATGGGTTGGGTATAGAATTTTGCATGTGCTGTCAGATGTGGTATAGAATCATAGGTCTAGAAGGGACCTCAGAAGTCATCCAGTCTTAATCCTTCATTTTACAAATGAGGTAACTGAGATCTAGAAAAATGAAATCGTTTGCCCCAGTTCACAAAAATAAAGTGTCAGAGGCAGGATTCAAACATAGTTCATTGTCCTCTCTATTGTACCACATTGTTTTTGATTGGTTTTTTCAACTGCTTTCTTTTGTTAAAGGGTCAAGCTCATTCACTATGTGCACATCACGGTGAGGGGAGAAGCAAACTGGAAACAATCGCGCTAAAAACTAAAGGTATTAATTAAAAAAAAATTAAGTGGCACAAAACATGGCAGGTGATTTTTAGCTAATGATAACACATATATTCACAGAGTTGAGAAAAGTTCTTTGCAAACTTTGAAGTGCTGTAGAAAACCTGTCGAAGAATCTGAGTCAACTGAGATGCCCCCCACCCTACCCCAGCCCTACAGCTTCTTCCATTCCATGCCTAAGTCAGAATCCCCTCCCTAAAATACAGAGCAGGTGCTCACGCAGCCTTTGCTTGGAAAACTCCAGTGAAAGGGAACCAATGACCATCCAGAGCAATCCATTCAGCTTACTGACAGCTTCTTAACATGAGCTATTAATCTTATTATTCTGAAGAAGTACTAACTGATCATCTCAGTTCTCACTCAAGCTCCAAGAACTGAGTAATATGAAATAGGGAGGAGTAGAAACTGTTTGTGCCTTGGATAATTAACCATGAGGATGGGAGGATAGTGGTATGAATTGGAATAAGAAGGCTTTCTCTAGTTCAGGAATAAGGTGTCTTTCTAGGGCCCTGTAGAAGCTTCAAGTCAGGTGAATGGCTTTTGGAGAATTGTAGATACTATGAGTGCGTAACCTGACCAACCTCTTTAAGAATGTAAGCTCCTTGAAGGCAGGGTCTATTTTATTTTTGGCTTGGTATCCCTAGCATCTGGTCCAATATCTAGTACATAGAAGGTGCTTAATTATTGCTTATTAATTAATTTATTCCCACCAAGCCTACACTCAACTGGAGGTACATGTGGGGATACAGAATTCTGGGATTTTATATATGTGCCCACATCTTACCAGAAGCCTCCCAAATACTGAAATATCAGGGTAAATGAAAACACTATTGGCAGCACAAAGATCCCTTAAGGTTTGTTTTCCAGAATGGAAAATAAAGGCATTTCATCCTTTCCATGGATAAAAATAACTTGCCGTTGATTTTGAAATCCCTTCATTTTTCTCCCACAGACTAGACCCATACAATGGCACTTTGTGTGAGGGACTTTCAACAAGGGCCAGCCAGTCTCCCCACTCCCCATTCTGCCCACCGGCAGGCGGAGACAAGAGGGCTCAGAGTCTCGGTAGGGGGAGACCACGTTGGATGGGGCCAAACATTGCTGTTGGACACCATTCAGAAGTCCCCACTCGAGGGAGGGGGTAGAGACCCAGAGAAGAAAACAAGCAGTACAAGGAGTGGAAAATGCTGAGTGTCAGAGCTTGCCTGGCAACATTCTGCTTTTCCATCCCCTCAGAGCCAGAAGCTGAGGCTGCCCACCTGCACATGCAAGAGCCACCAGGGCTTAGAGGCCTGGCCTGGGACCCTGGTGCCTACAATTCAGGCCAGTGAGACAAGACAAGAAGGAAGCTGACTCCCCTCTCTTCAGGCTGGATTAGGAAGGATTTTTGATTGGAATTCTTGAATACTTAGGTTTTGCCTTCCTTTAGGAAACACAAGATAAATTGAGGCACTGGATTGTTAAACAACTGGGGGTGGGGGTGAGGAGAAGGGACAGTGGGAAGAATTTTGACATATTCCTTCTGGCAAGTGCTAACTTAAGAAATTTGAGATGTGTGTGTATTCTGGAGGGGGTGGAGGGAGCTGGGGAGAAGAAGGAGATGGGGAGGCAGAGAGAACAAGCCAGATGGTAAAAAATTGTAAAGATAAGGAAAAAGGTAGAGGAGGAGAGGGCCAGAATTTCCAAGACATGACTAAACAGCTCAGGTGAAAAAGATCTGGGGAATTTAATGGACTCAATAGAAGTTACTCAGTATGAGTCAACAGTGTTAAATGACAACCAACAGTTAAAAGTGTTTTATCTTATTTTTTTTGGTCTAGACCTGTGATTGAATCAGTGTGGGGAACTCCTGATACGGGAATACCCTCTGGTGCTGATCACCATCTCATAGTTGTAGACTTAGAGATATCTGAGTTCAAATGTGAGCAAAGTCACTTCCTTAGCTGTGTGACCTTAGTCTAGTACCTAACCTTTCTCAGCCTCAGTTTTCTCAAATTAAAATGAGGTTAATAAAGGCACCTCCCCCAAAGGGTTGTTGTAAGAATAAAATGAGGTGACATGTAAAGCACTTCGTAAAACCTATAGAGTGATATAAATTCTAGCTTTAATTATTAGTTCTAGAGATTTGCCCAGTGTGCTGAGAGGTACTGACTTATCCAGGGTCACCAAGCCAAGATGTGGCAGTGTCAGAACTCATAGCCAGGTCTTCATGTCTGTAAGGCGAGTCCTCCAGCCACTAAGGCAATGAGGTAGCACAATGGTTGGAGAGCTGCACCCAGAGTCAGGAAGACCTGAGTTCAAATTTGACTTCAGAAACCTAGTAGATATAGAGTCAAAGTCATTTAACCTCACTCTTCCTCAGTTTTCTCATCTGTAAAATAGGGATAATAATAGTACCTACCTCATAAGACTGGTAGGAGCCTGAAAGAAGGTAATATTTGAAAAGTGCTTAGCTCTTTGTGCCTGGTGTACAGTAGGCACTTAGGAAATCTTTCCTTCTCTCCTTCCTGCCTCTACCCCACACTATCTCTCTATAGTAATCTTAGGCTGCAAGGTGTTCAGACATTGTGTTTTATTCCATGGTCAGACCACAGCTAGATTATTGTGTTTAGTTTGGGTGCCACATTTGCAGATGTTAATGAACAAATTGGAGCACATCCAGAGGAGGGTGATAAGGATGAAAGAAATGGCATCCATGCCAATATGAGAACATGCAAAGAAACCATTAGGGCTGTTTCCTTTCAAGAAGAGTCTTAGTAAGTAGGGGCCATCAGGTAGAAGAATAATGCCTTAGTCAAAGAGTATAATTATAGCAGATACTGGTATGGCACATTAAGTTTTACAAAAACACATCATATATAGCTCATTTAATCCTCACAACAACCCTATGGGGGGTATGTAATAAAGGAATTATAACCCCTATTTTACAGATGAAGAAACTGAAGTCTATAGGACATTGAGTGACTTACCCAAGGTCACACACTTTGCAAGTGGCAGAACCAGGATTCAGTACCAGGTTCCAAATCCATATCACTTTCCACTATGCTAGGAGGCTCCTTGTTCTGATTGTCAGCAAGGAACAATGCATCGAAATGGGAGACAGGCAGACTTCCTCTCCATATAAGGAAAAATTTTCTAACAATCACAGTTGTCTCAAGTGAAATGGGCCCTGTAAGGAGGTAGTGACTTGCCTTTCACTGGAGGCTTTCATGTGATGGTGATGAATGTATCTGGGATGTCGAAATGAAGATTTGTATAAAGATACAGGTAGTCAGAACAAGCACAAAGTCACCAGACGGCAGCCCATACACAAACATCCCAGGGCTGTTTCTATTGCTGTACATGTGATTTGTTGTTGTTTGGCCTTCATTCTGGAAGAGGACCATGACATCAGGGAGGTGATGCCATGACTTGAATTGGATTGAAGTGAGGGAGGATTGTGCAAAGTCACCAGCCTCACTTTCTCCCCCAGAGCCATTTGGATCACCAGTGGCCAGATACAGATCAGGGCAACTGGAGATGGCCCCAGATGCAGTGGGAGACTTGGTTCTTTTTAAGCTAAGATCTTTTCTTAAGGTCTCAGTTTGTTTGAGGCCACACCTGTTCCGTAATTAAGGCTAGGTAAGAAATGAGGCAAAAAATGTCCTCTTTTACCTACCTTTAAAAAAAATCTTTCTGGAAGGTGATGACTATCAGAATTTCTAGCCAGAACAGAAACAATTGCTATTAATACTTACTCTGAGCCATCAAAATCCAAAATAATGACCAAGTGAGGCTTGTGTTGTGACCTGTTGTTGACCAAGCAGTGAGAACCAGAGTGGTTTAGGTTTAAGGTCATAGTCAAGTAGCTCCATTCCCAATGAGATTTATCAAAGTCTGGTTTTCCAGTGCTATAGTTCAAGAAACCATAAATGAGCTACAAGGGGGGAAAGAATTAATTATCACTTTTTTTTGTTGTTGTTGGATGATAGAATAAATAAGTAAGGAAGAGGGGAAAATATCTAGCCCATAAACCTTAAGATATCTTGTGAGGTTTCAGTGATCGAAATTTATATTTCTTTGGGAAGAGCACCCACAAGTAAGGGTATGATTCCCTAGGTGAACAGAAAGAGAGGAGTGAGAAGAAAGAGAGAGGGGGGGAAAAGGGGAGGCAGGGAAGGAGGAAAGATGGAAGGAAGGTAGGAAGGAAGGAAGGGAGGAAAGGAGGGAGGAAGGGAGGGAGAGAGGAAGGAAGGAAAGAAAGAAGGAAGGAAGGAAGGAAGGAAGGAAGGAAGGAAGGAAGGAAGGAAGAAAGGAAGGAAGGAAGGAGTTGCACTGTTCAACTAGAACAGGCCAGTTGGGTCCTCAGTGGGGCAGTTACTACTACTCACAGAGTATTGTTTGTCCTTCATTCTTGAAGAGGACCATGACATCCGGAAAGAGGTCTTGACTTGCAATGAATTGGATTTAAGTGAGACAGGGCTGTACAATGTCACCAGCCTCACTCTCTCCTCCTGAGATATCTGAGTCCTGTGGCAAAATCCAGTGGCAGGATGACTGGAGATGGCTCTGGATGCAGTGGGAGACCTTGGTCTTTTTAAGCTAAGGTCTTCAACAGGTCCCAGTTTGACATTAAGTGATTACCTACCTGTATATGTGGTGGGAAGAAGGGGAACGGGTTGAATTGCTGTTCTGCACCTGCCTCCCCCTTTCAGCACCAGCCATGCTACTACTGGTTTCATTCCCTTGCCTAGCTGGGTCACCATAACCCCCAGGGTCTCATAGCGGTCATATCCCTCTCCCAGTTGCCTTTCCACAAAGGTCAGATGGGTTACACATCCCTAAATCATCTGCAGCCTCCGCTCCAGTTCACCACCCAGACCACAGACAGGTCAACAAGTCAATTGTCCTGGGTACCCAAGTCACAAGACTATTGTTTCAGCTAAGTGTAGGCAGGATCAGCTGGGGAGATCAATATTAAAAGTAGCTTCCAGCTAGCTGCCAAAAATTCCTATGGTAAACTTAGTCCTATCTATATCTTAGTCACAATCCTCTGATGTAACTTTCCATTATGTTCTGGGGGGGAGGAGGGGAAGAGGTGTTTCTCTTGTGATGCCAAAGAACAGTAGTTGGAGTTAAGAGTCAGAGAACTCTGCCACATTTCACCTAAGTGACCTTGGGTAAAATTTTTACCTTCTTGTTCCTCAATTTCTTTACTTCTAAAATGCAGTAGTTGTTCTTGGGGACTTTGAAGGTCCTTTCCAGGTTTAAACCTATGATTCTTTCATCCTAGGACCCTTCTCACATTCTTTCCATCTTCTGATGCTCACTTTCTCCTGGAGACATCCCATCTCCCAGTACCCTCTTCAAGATTTGATATGTCTATCACACCTACTGTCCCACAGGGCTAGGAGGAGAAATTGGCTTTCTCTGCTCCTCCTTGTCACTTTCAGACATTACTCAGTCACCACTTTTTTCCCCTTAATTATTGATTTCATCTTGTCTAAATTATTGTTGCTGTTATCTATGAACATATTGGTCACTTTCTTCCTCCTCAACAAATTCATCGGTTCCTGGCTCACTGTCTTCACTTGCCCTTTAAAAATACTTCATATTCTGAATTTTTTACTCTGCTCAACTCCCATGATTTTTTTCTAAGACATTACACATACACACACACACACACACACACACACACACACACGCACATGCATAAGAGTCTTCTTATTCCACATGTCACCTCTTCCCCATACACAGACACAAAGACACATAACTTGGGCTGGCACCTAACTCAACTGGATTTTGCCCTTGGTGCCAGAATTTCCAGTTATGGCTCTGGGGAGAGGTTGGACTAAATGACTTCTGAGATCCTGTCTAACTCTGCATCTCTATGATTATGAGATCTGGGAAAAAAAGATTAAGAATAGGAAGTAGGTCTTTTGGAGGGGTATGTGGATTGGGGTTGGGAGGATTGGGGGGAGAAATTAAGGTAACAGGGACAGGGTAAACAGAGAGACTTAGAAAGAAAATAGTAAGATGGAGGGAAATTCAGAAATAATTATAACTGAATGTGAATGGGATGTTTATAGCAGCTCTCTTTGTGATGGCAAAAAACTAGAAATTGCAGGGATCCCCATCACTTGAGGAATGGCTGAACAAGTTATGGAGTATGTTTGTGATGGAATACTACTGTGCTGTAAGAAATGATGAGCTCACTGATCTTACAAACACATGGAAAGACTTACACAAAATAATGAAGAGTGAAGTGCTAAGAACCAAGAGAACAGTGTATACAGTAACTGCAATATTATTTTGAAAATGATGAAATTATTTTGACTATTACTATGACTATTACTATTACTATTAAAAATAAAGAATATATGAAAAGATGCCATCTGCATCCAGAGAAAAAATTGATAAATAAAT
>JAQQSU010006040.1:0-13633 GCA_028627135.1 Pseudochirops cupreus | reverse complement strand
AGATGGCCTCTGAGGTAACTTACAACTCTGTGATTCTGTGTACTGGAAAGAGTTTTGAGATTGGAATCAGGAGAGACAAAGGTTCACATCTGATTCAATACTTGCTAGTACCGTGGTCCTGTTCAAGTCACTTAACCTTCCTGAGCCTCAGTTTCCTTACTATAAAAAATGGTGATAATAATCCTCACAGAGGGTGGTTTCAAGAAAAAACTCTGGAAACTTAAAAGTGGCATACAAATGTTAACTACTATTATTCTCTGTGTTACTAGAAACAGCAGAAACTTGGAAAAATTGGCTTTATTACCAAGGGTGTACAGGAGACAACTTGAACAGGCCGGAAAGTTGATTGTTAAATATTCAATGTGAATATTTATGCTTCAGAAATAAATAAGCACTACAAATCAGGATCTAATTTATTGTTTTGTTGACTTTCTAGACTTTAGGAAGTGATAGAGGAAAATATTAATAATGCATATTAAATTTAAAATCTTGTCACGCATATATATATATACATTTGTATGAATATGTATGTCTGCGTGTATATGTATGTGTGTTTGTATGTACGTGAATTTTTTTGTGGAAGCTGGATGTTAAGCATTTACTAGAGCATCTTTGCTCACCACCCACATTTTTATGAGTTTTAATGAACAACAAGAAACCAGACTAAATAAACCTTTTAGTCCCTTCTACAATTATACAAAATCATGACCTTGTGACTGAATCTTCATCAATTATGACTTTAGTTTCTGTATCTATTACATAAAGATGTGGGACCAGGTGACCCCTTAGGGCCCTTCCAGTTCTAAATCCTGTGATAACTGGGTGACTACCTATGAAAACAGTAAATGTGACTCAGGGAGAAATTAGGAGCTTGAAGTTCAGAGACATAGAGGTGAGTTCCAGTTTGACCACTAGCTAGCTCTGTGTCATCGTAGAAGTCACTCAACTGCTGGGTTCTCAGTGGGATATTATAAAGCAGCAATAATCAAAACTACTTGGTACTGGCTAAGAATCAGAGTGGTGGATCAGTGGAATAGATTAGGTACACAAGGCACAGTGGTAAACAGTAACCTACTGTTTGATAAACCCAAAGACTCTAGCTTCTAGAATAAAAAACTCACTATCTGACAAAAAAAAAAAAACTGATGGGGAAACTAGAAAATAGTATGGCAGAGACCAGGCCAGACCAGCATCGCATACCCTATACCCATGAAATGGGTACATGATTTGGACATAAAGGATGATACCATAAGCAAATTAGGAGAGCAAGGAATAGTTTACTTGTCAGATCTATGGAAAAGAGGAGAATTTATGATTAAATAAGAGATGGAGAACATTATTAAATGCAAAATGGACAATTTTGATTACATTAAATTTGGGCTTTGTAAAAACAAAACCAATACAACCAAAATTAGAAGGAAAAAGCAGGGAGCTGGAAAACAATTTTTATAACCAGTGTTTCTGATAAAGCCCTCATTTCTAAAATATATAGAGAACTGACTTGAATTTTTAAGAGTACAAGTAATTCCTGAACTGATAAATAGTCAAAGGATATGAACAGGCAGTTTTCAGAGGAAGAAATTAAAGCTATCTATAATTATATGAAAAACTGATCTAAGTCATTTCGATTAGAGAAATGAAAATTAAAACAACACTCAGGTACCACCTCATGCCTATCAGATTGGCTAATATGATAGGAAGGAAAAATCACAAATGTTGGAGAAGACTGGGAAAATTGGAACATTAATGCATGTTGGTGGAGTTGTAAACCAATCCAACTGTTCTAGAGAGCAATTTGGAACTATTCCTAAAGGGCTACAAAACTATGCATACCCTTTGATCCAGCACTGCCTCTACTAGGTCTGTATCCCAAAGATATAATTTTTTAAAAATGAAAAGGACCCACATGTATAAAAATATTTATAGTAGCTCTTTTTGTGGTGGCAAAGAATTGGAAATTGAAGGAATGCCCATCAATTGGGGAATGACTGAACAAGTTGTGGTATGTGAGTGTAATGGAATACTTTTGTTCTATAAGAAATAATGAGTAGACAGATTTCCTAAAAATCTGGAAAGACTTATATGAACTGATGTTGAGTAAAGTGAGCAGAACCAAGAGAACATTGTACACAGGAACAGCAACACTGTGTGATGATCAACTATAATAGACTTAGCTCTTCTCAGCAATGCAACAATCTAAGACAATTCCAAAAGATTTAGGATGGAAAATGCAACCCAAATCCAGAGAAAGAACTATGGAGTCTGAATGCAGATCAAAGCATATGGTTTTTCTCTCTCTCCAAAGATGCAAATTTCAAGCCATCTTAAGCAACTTTTCCCCATGAATACAATGCATATATACTTATATGTGCACATATATACACATGTGTATGCATGATATTATTTCTGGTATATAAATATATGCATTTTTTGTGATAAAAATCTGTGAAGAGAAACTGAGGCACAAAGTTCTTAGCATAATCTATTTATTGGCAAGGCTAGAAGTTACCAATAACGGAAGTTAATAGCCCCTCAGTGACCAGAACCACAATTGACAGCCAGAGCAGTCTTTTTTTAATAGTTGAAAAGATATGAGGTACCAAAAATAGTTCTATGAAGAAAACGAAACTAAGACAGTAAGTGGCCTATATCAGAGTTAAGGATGGACTTACATTTAACCTTACTCACATGAGGGGGATTGCCAGGACCCACAGCAATGGGGAAAACACAGAGCTGGTTAACATTCTCTGGAAAATCCCACGTTAGGCAACCCTCCATGCCAAAGTGGTCCAGGCAGAACATCATATGACCATGTTGACTCATTCTCCCTCCTCCCTTCCAGAGCAAGATAGATTGAGCCCAGGCTGTAAGCCAGAGAAATAGGAAAGTTAAACTCTTGTGAAAAAGTCAAACTATCTTAAAGATAAGAAGTTAAGAAGTTAAGAAATTAAACTGTCTTTTTAAATCAAACTAATTCCTAAGTACTGATTCCAGTGATTAAATATAATCGTCAATCAATAATGAATAAGTAATACAGATTAGAGGGGTATATCAATTTTTCAGTTTCACAATATACACATCTGTGTGTGTTCACATATACATACACGTATTGAGTACATACACATATGAATGGATACATAGATGTATGCCTAACACACTTGGGGCCTTCCTTGTGTTCTCAACATCAAAAGGATTCCAATGTCTTCAAAAATTGATATGATAGCACTTCAGGCTATTACCCTGGACTGTTCATCTTTCAGTCCTGATACATGATGAGTTTCTGTTTTCCCAAATTTCTCCGAGATCCTTCACTGCTTTTCCTGTGTAATTCCTCGTGATATATAGTCCTTGTGGTTACCACGTATCCCTCCATTACCCTTTGAGTGAACCCCAACTTCAATTCTTCCCAGATCAAAGTATTCTATGGCTTACAGCCATATAATAGTCAAATAAAATCTGCAAAATGCCTCTGTACATTCAACATACATTTTCAATCAGAAACAAAGAAGGATCTCTGTATCAGCCTAGAAATATCCTTGGAGGTTTGCTCAAAGCTACTGATTCCCACGTTGTCATCCTCTCTGGTCTTTTGGTCTATTATTTCTGAAATGGGAACAAAAATAAAGCATAATACTTGACAAATATATGATGGGTGTCATTTATTTTTCAGAAAATATTTTAGAGAACTCAGCCATGTGGAGTGAACTTTACAGGAGCTACATTCAATTTTTCCAAGTTTCTAGGGCTCAAAAGACGGAGGGGATAGCCATGCTGGTTAAACATCTGGGTCCTCACAGAAGGTTCATCTGAGGTACTTTTGAAGGCCACAGTCTTGATGATTCAGGGGTAGGGAACCTACAGACTTGAGGCCACATGTGGCCCCTTAGATCCTCAAGTGAGGCCCTTTGACTGAATCCAAGCTTCAATTTGTTCTGTGAAGTTTGGATTCAGTCAAAGGGCCTCACTTGAGGACCTAGAGGGCCACATACGGCCTCAAGGCTGCAGGTTCCCCACCCCTGTAATAACTATAAAAGTCATCCATGAACTTCTGACTAAGCAAAAAGGATGCATCTCACAAAAATCCCACCTGGTAAAAACACCTACCCAGGAATATTTGTACTGAACAAACTCAGACTGTCTTCAGTAGAGAGCAAAATCAGCAGGTGGCAAACATGAATGGTTCTAACCTGTATCATCTCCCTTTTATAACCTTATAAAGAAAATAAAAGTTGTTCCCTTTTCAGTATTGCCCTTATGAAGGATATGGAGTAGGGTCCTATCACCGTGGCAAGATTTGAGGCCCCTCTCCCTTCTAGCTCCCCAAATACTTCATACTAGACTGTCAGGATGATGGGAATTTCTCCATTATAGTGTGAATCATGTCTTTGTCTCCTGGAAATCCTAGTCTTTAAGAGTCTCTTATTAAAATGCAAGAACCACAAGGAGAAGCAGCACCTTAAGGCACAATCAACTAACATTATGGGAGAGTTTGATCTATGAAATCTTTTCCAAACTTGATAGTCACCTCAGAGCAAGATCCTCAGGAAGAGGTCACAGGACAATGCCTGGGAGAAGATAGATGGGAGCCAAGGAGAAATAAACAATCTTGTCTACTTCAAATTGTATATCAAGCTGGCTTTGTAACATCACCATGAGGTGCCTGTTGACTTTTTAACAATAGAGTTTAGTTTAGCTCAGTATTGCCTTACTTGCAATTTGGATGTTAAGGAGGCAAACTCTCATATGTCCCAGAGAGGCCTTCCTTGTTTGTTGTGGCGTCTATCACTGAAATAGAAGAGGCACTCACCAGCACACTTTCTTCTTGAATGACTGAAAACAACAGTTGTCTCTTACAGATGCATAGAAGGAGCTAAGTTATTTCAGAAAGACCGAGAACAAGCTAAAAATTACAAGCTACTCATACTAATTATTCATCGGGCTAGGGAACAATCGAAGGTGAGTGCATTTTCAATGCTGTGTTACCTGTGTGACTATAGGTTAATCAAGATGAAATGTCTTCTAGGTAATTACTTCTCCTTAGTAGACTCAGTAGCCTTATCTGGGAAATGGGACTAATATTACCTTCCCTTCAAGAAAGTAGGGAGCTAAACTATATTGAGGTCCCTTACCAAAATAAAAATTATGACTCCATAACTCTCTCTCTGGTTTTGCTATCAGTTAGATTTTTTTTTATTTCAAATAAATTCATAAGTGTTCAATCTATGTCTTTATAATCAAGTTCTCTGAAAAGCGATTAATTTCAGATTTTTGTCTTTATAGAAAATCTCTGATAGATAAAGCTTTTATCTTTCAATTACCTTTGAATTGCACCTAAGACAACTTCAAGGAACACTGATCTTCTACTGATGCCTTTGTAGAGCTTCCTAGATCTTTGCCACGAAATACTAGAGCATTTACAAATAAAATGGTCTCCAAAGAAAATAATCATAGCTGACCTTTACAATGGATTTTAATATCTGCAAAGACTTTAGACATATTATTTTGGTTGATCCTTACAATTACTACATTAGTGACAAAGTATAGGTATTATTCTGTCCCCATTCAACAGAAGAAGAACTAAATCTCAGAGAGGTTAAGTAACCAGCCCATGGTCACACAGCTAATATATATCAAAGGCTAAATTTGAACTCGGGTCTCTGCTGACTCCAAGTTCAGGATGTTTCACATTCTATCACCACTGCCTCTATCACTCCATAGGGGACTTGACCACAGAAAATCGCTTCCTGGCATGTCATTTTTGTTGCTTAAAAGTCATTTTAAAGATTCTCAGTTTGAGAAAGTATAGCACAGACATCTGTTAATTCTTGAAGTAGACCAGCCCTTTACCCATGATTTCTAAATATTTAAACAAACAGCCCAAACAAATCTGTGCTTCCGTGTTAACCCCATGAACTTAGAAGTCTGCACCTGTACAACTCCTAATTAACATGTTCTATAACAGGCAAGAGGCCTTAGGTAACAGGGTGATATTCACACCTCTTAATTGGTGCTGTTAGCACTTTTTTTCTTGTCAACCAGAAAGGGGGGTGGGAAAGGAATATGTGGGGGAATCTCCTTAAATGTACAATATTAACAATGTTACAGGTAAAAGAAACACTAGCAGTGACTGGGATTGGGAGGAGGAAGAGTTAATGCACAGATTTAAAGAACTAATTAAGCTCTGAGTCACTATTTAGGTTGAATCAGGAGACAAATATGGTCATTTTGAGAAGCTAAAATTATCATCTAAGTGGGAACATCAATGACTACATCTCTTTTTTCACTTGTTCCTGACCTAAATTGAACAGGATTTTTTAAAATCTCACTATACTTTTCCCATTATCTTCAAATATAGTTTTCTTTGAATGCATTCAATATATGAAAATCCAGAGGTAGACACATCTAAATTAGATGATTTTTTTAAAGAGAAAAGTTTACTAACATGATTCTTTAGATAGCTAGCTCCTAGTTCACTTTAAAAAGGGTTTGATTTATACAAATTTAATTTACAACTGACTTTTTGGAAATACATAAGAACATTATGAGGTGGAAGGGACTTCACACCCGTATTTTACAGGCATACCTACTATCATTTAAAAAAAATGATAAAATTGGGTCTTAGGAAAGGGAAGTGATCACTCCAAAGTAGCAGAGCCAGAGTTCCAAATTTTAAATCCATTGTTCTTATTTGAAGCTATACCTAGGAATTTTGACATTCAGGGCAAGCAAAAATCAAGTCCCCTGACATCAATTTTCGAGTCACTGAGTAGATGAGGGAGAGACTCTGTGGAACAAAGGGATAGTTCTTTTCTACACTTCTAAAAAAGTTCCAAGAACCACTAATACTCTCTAAATTCCAGTGTCCTAGGAAAAGTCCCAGTCAAACCACCCTAGTTATAGTTCTGCTCTTTCTACTACGCCAGACTGGCTCTACTGGATAAAGCTAAGACAGAGCTCTCTAGCTTCTCTCTAGATCCCTACTTATGTTGCACAGAAGGTCAAATAGAAGAAGATTCCTCTATCACACTTTTATTAACTTCCATACGTGGAACATCGAGTACAGCAAATGGAGAAATATTAAATGCTGTGGCTAAAGTTCCCTTACCTTGACAGTGGACTTTCCAGGGATGTAGATGATGAGGTGGACAAACATTGCCAGAGCTAGCTCAGTGTTTGGGAGAATCTGAACCAAACTGAAAGTCTACAGAGCCATTGTGCTGACCACATTGTTGTATGCCTGTGAAATATGGGCAGTCTACCACCCAGTGCCAGGAAATTAAATGGCTTTCATTTAAATTGTCTTGGGAAAATTCTGAAGATTACTTGGCAAGATAAGGTACCAGGCACTGAGGTCCATTCTGCAGCAGAACGGCCAAGCATCCAAATTCTACTGTAGATAGAGCAACTCTGATGGGCCGGCCACAGAGGCCAAATGCCAAATATATATTTACCTAATAGTCTGTTTTTCAGAGAACTGATACAAGGCAAGCTCTCACAAAGAGGTCAGAAAGAAGAAGCAGCACAAGGACACTCAAGGTCTCTCTGAAAAACTTCAGTATTCATTGTGAGACATGGGACTCACTGGCACAGGACTACCCAGTGTGGCATGCCTCCATTAAAGAAGGCATCATGCTCTGTGAGCAAAGTAGTATTGTAGTAGCACAAAGGAAACATGAGATGCACAAAACTAGAGATGTTTCCAACCAAGATGTTCAAATAGACTAATGATTTCTAACCTTTGGCAGAGCCTTCCTAGCCACTATCAGTGTGATTAGCCACAGTCAGACACACTATGCCTTGACCCAAATATCTTGATATTATCAGTCCTATTTGAGTACAAAGGATGAACAATTTTTTTCTGTCATGGGTAATAGCAAATGTCCAGAGAACTTGTTTATGGAAGGCATGTCTCTTCACTAAGCTTGATCAGACTGGGATTGTCATAAGAAAATGTACAAGGGTAGAAGAGCACAATGTGTATTTGGAGGTGGGGGAGAAAGTGATATGGTTTGACTAGACTAGAGAATAGAGTGCATAGAAGGTATTAACATGAGATAAGGCTAGAGAGGAAGGCTGGTGTCTAATTGTGAAGGGCCAAGAATAACAACAGGCAAAGGTATTAAAACTATAGGTAAGAGGAAATCCCTGAAGATTTCTGGGCAGAGGAGTGTCATGGCCAGATTTATAAATATAGATTAGTCTGAAAGGTTGGAGAAAGAAAATAGTGGAGGAAATGCCCTTTAGGAAGCTATTATAATAATTCAATTAGGTGAAAATATGGATCTGTATTGGAATGGTGGCAATGGGAATAGAATGGACAGGTGTCAAAGAAAGAAACCAAAGAGCCAGTTAGGGTGGGGGTAGTCAAATCAAATCAACCAGCGTTTCATCAGGGCCAACTATGTGTCTGTGCATTGTGCTAAATTCTGGGGATTTGAAGAAAGAAAAAAGAGCTGTACATGCTCTATAGGAGCACACATTCGCATGGAGGAGACCAAATACAAATAAGGATGTAAACCCAAGCTAAATGCGGTATAAATTGGAGATAATTAACAGAAGTGAAGGACTAACATTAGGGGGAATCCAGAAAGCAGACAGTGGGATTTTAGCTGAGACTTAAGGGAAGCCAGGAGGCAGAAACGAGGAAGGAGAGAACTCCAGCTATGAGCAACAGCAAGCCAAAGTGCACAGGAGGCAGAAAATACAATGCCTTGTATGAGGAGCCCCAAGTAGACCAATGGGAGTGGATCACAAAGTATGTGAGAGCAGCTAAAGTGTAAGAAAACTGTCAAGGCAAGAAGAGTCTGGGTTAGGAAGGGATTGTAAGCCAAACTGAGGGTTTTTATATTTCATTCTAGAGGTAACGAGGAGCCACTGGAGTTTATTGAGTAGAGGTGACACAGTCAGTCCTATACTTCAGGAAAATCAGTTTCACAGCTAAGTGGAGGGTGAATTGAAGTGAGGAGAGCCTTGAATCATGAAGACCAATAGTCAGGCTATTGCAGGGCTGGGCAAAAGAACAAATCCATTAAAATACTACCTATGTGACCTCAGTCAAGCCGTTTAAACTCTGGATCTCAAATTTCTCATATATAAGATGGGAATAAACATCACCCAGACTGTATCACATGCGTGTTTGGAAGGTCAAATGAGATTACTGAAGTGAAAATGCTTTGGAAATTATAACTCATAGAAAATAGAAGGTATGATGTTTATTTTGCTATAAAAGGGGAGTATAAATAGGAAAATTTTGTAACGTGGGATGCTACAAGCTACAAAGGCTTCTAAACTATTTTTTTTCCTCTAATAAAATCTTCAATCCCTTCTACTCTCTACTTTTAATTCCTTAAGGAAATATTATCAGTTTTTTTTTTTAGAACATGGTAATGGGGGGGCGGCTAGGTGGTGCAGTGAATAGAGCAACCGGCCCTGGAGTCAGGAGGACCTGACTTCAAATCCAGCCTCAGATACTTAACACAAAAGCTAGTCGTGTGACCTTGGGCAAGTCACAACCCCAATTGCCCTCTAAAAAGCAAAAAAAAAAGTAGAATATTGTAATGGTCTTTAGAATCAGACTTAGAGAAGCATTGTGTTATAATGGAAAGAGTCTTGAAACTAAAACAGGGTTTCTTAACTCATGTGCATGTGTGTGTGTGTGTGTGTGTGTGTGTGTGTGTGTGTGTGTGTGTGTGTGTGTGTGTGTGGTGGACTCCTTTGGCAATCTGCTAGAACCTAGGGACCCCTTCTCAGAAAAATATTTTAATGCATGAAATAAATAATATAAGATTATAAAGGAAAACATTTGTAACGAATGAAACACAGTTATCAGCATTTTTTTAAAATCAAGTTCATTGACCCCAGGTTGAGAATTCTGACATGGAGTCTCAACCTAGACACAGGAAATATCTCCATCGATAACTTGAATCTATCCTGTGACACTTGAAATCTCACAAGACAAGTCAAGAAGCCTCAGTTCCCTCAAATCAGGATATTAGAACTTGGAGTATTTACCTTAAGGCATTGTTGGGAAGGTCCAATGAGATTTTACAGTACTATTTAAAGTATTTTGCAAACTCTAAGACAATGTATAAATATCAGCTATTATTTTAAGGACTATCAATGTAGAGGCAGAATATCATAGTGGAGAGAGCACATGATGAAATCCTGAGTTTAAGCCTTGTCTCTGTTCTATCCCAGCTGTATGAGTTGGGAAGTCACTGAACATCTGAGTACAACCAAGCAACTGTCTTGGCCTATACACTATGGGGGAAGTACAGGTTTGCATTGGACCAGGCTGTTTCCAGACTGACAAAACCCTAAGTTCACACTCCCCTAAGATGAGACTTATCTGCAGTTTCAATATAGTCCAGATACTTGAAAGTGCTGAATTTTGCATGCCGTAAAACCAAAGTTTTGCTGCATTACAAAGGCCTTTTCTCTTTTCTGTCTGATGTACCAAGAAAAGCCCCAGAAAAACAAAGAAAACTATAGAAAGGATTAGGACTGTAGCTTCATGTATACCTTGCTTTTATGTCAACATGCATATTTCTTCGCTTAGAGAGGAAATTCCATATATCAGTGTGAGACATGTAGTGATAAAAATCACCTTTCCTGTTAACACATGGAATCATTATCTACCGTGATTACTTATTGCAGTTTATATTTTAAGAACAGCAAAACTTAAAATGCTGTATCAACAAAACCCTCCCACTGTCTAAGGAAGGTAGAAAGATATCCTGCTTTATCCTTGCTGCTTATTCTAAGGATTGGAATGTATTAGTATGGTCCTGTTTAACTTACAGACCAGACACTACTCAAGCGGCTATTATTTAACAGCTATCTAATACGTACATTTGATGTATTCTTTCCTTATTACATCATGTGGGAGGCAAGAAAGAGGAGCATTTTGCTTTGTAAAGAAAAAAAAGTAACACTTCTGTGTTTATTTTCTGAGTAAGAAGGGGACACCCACCTCTCTTATCCTACATAGAATTCCTGTCTAGAAGATGCCAAAATGTTTGAAGTAAAAGATTAAAAGGTTACTCAGATGTTTCAAAATATCCAGATGTTTGGCATGTTAAAGCAAAAATATCTAAATTGCCAACCGAGTTTTTTTTTCCACTTCCCTTCCAGCTCCTTTGATATCGTGTAGAAACACCTCATAGTTATAGAATTCATTTGATTTTTAAAGTAACTAGGCAGCAATGATGACAGTGATCTAAGGACATTCGTGGACATTCAAAGGGTTCATTTACCAAGGCCTTAAAATAAATTAAGTGAAATCTAAAAAATTAAGTCTATGACTAAACATAAGTGAAAACAACAATAGGACATATGACCCATAGATCCAGCATCATTTTTTTAAATCTTGGATAAGATTAAGTACAACACCTTCCTTTCAAAGCCTATTCCGACATCTCATCATGGCATTGAAATGATGCCGGGCTCTCAAAGGTTTTGTCAGTAGGGCACAAGTTCTGGTGGGTCCACCCAACTTCTGAACTGGCTTCAGAAGACCTTGCAATAGATATCGGTTTTGTCCTTGGAGGATCAAACTAGATGGCAGAGGTTCTTCACTAACGGGTGGGCATCCACATAATGATTGTTTTGACTACAGCATTTCTTAAAGACTATCTGTTCTTGAAGATTAGCTGGTCAGATTTCAATCTAAAGTGGTAGAGAGTCATTCAACCAACAGTCACAAATCTTTCCACAATGAAGTTATAGCAGAGTTATAATCCAAGTACATATGGTTAGAAATTAGAATTTGGATGGGATTTGGGGACAATTCTTTGATTTTCTTGCTATAATGAACTCCCAAGAAGACACTCCCTATCAATGAAAGTCAGTACCTTCTTTGAAGCTATTAGTCTAAAAAAATTACATAAAGCATTGAGACTTTTTTTAAGTTTAACTTATCTTACCCCAGCCTTCCCTTCCATTTTAGCAATGTTTTTAAATGAAAAGAAAAGGAATAAATCCCACCTTACAAAATGCATAATACAATAAAACAAAATGTATGTCTTTCTACATTTTAAGTTAATTTCCTCTCTGTCAGGAGAAGAGTGATATATTTCATCTTCAATATTCTCAACTCGTAACTTAACCATTGGATTGATAAGAATTCTAAAGTCTTTCAAGATTGTTGTTTTGTTTTTTTTCTCTATGGTGTTGCTGTCACTGTTAAATTATTCTTATGGTTCAGCTCACTCCACTCTGAATTTGTTCATAGGTATATTCCCAGTTTCCTATGAAACTGTTCATTTCTTCATTTCTTATTATATACAATATTCTATGACACTGAGATACTATAATTCATTTGGTCATTGAATGACATTCTCTTAGTTCCCGTGAAAGGAGCTGCTACAAATATTTTTACTTTACTTTTTTTTACTTTACTTTACTTCTTTTTTTTATCTCTTTGGGATATAGGCCTAGAACAGTGATGGGTAAAATTGTGTATAGTTTAGTAACTTTGAAGGCATAGTTCCAAATTGCTTTCCAGAATAGCTGAGCCAATTCACAAGTTCACCTATAATGCACTTGTATGTGTTTTTTTCACTGCCCCTCCCACATTTGTCATTTTCTTCTTTTGCCATTCTGATGGATGTGAGACAGAATCTCAAAGATGTTTTAATATGCATTTCTCTATTTGCTAGTTAAGTAATTTTTTCATATAGCTCTTAATAACTTGTATTTCTTACATTGAAAAGTGTTTCCTTGTGTCCTTGAACTATTTATTTATTGGAGAATGATTGTTTTTCAAACTTGAATCATTTCTTTATATATTTTCGATATGAGACCTTTATCAGAGAAATTTGCTACAAAGATTTTTCCATGTTACCTGTTTCTCTTTTACTTTTAAATATATTATTTTTTGTGAAAATCTTTTTAATTTTATATAACCAAAATTGCACACTTTATATTGTGTGATCCTTTCAATTGTTTAGTCACGGATACCACCCCTGTCCTTAAATCTGAGATTTAATTTCTTCCTTGATCTTGCTTACAATATGACCTTTCATATCTAGGTCACAATCCATTTGAAGCTTAACCAGGTATATGGTAAAATGAGTTGGTCTAAACCTAATTTCTGCCATCCATATTTTTCAGCAATTTTTATCAAATAGTGAGTCTTTCAGTGATTGAATCTTTAGCTCCATCAAAAACTACAGTACCAAATTTGTTGGCTTCCATACATAATATATTTAATCTTTTGCACTGAGCAAATAGTACAAAATCACTTTGATTACTGTTTTGAAGTACAGTTTGAGATCTAATAAAATTCCTTCCCTCCCACTTTTTTTTATAATTACCCTAGAAACGCTTGACTTTTTGTTTCTACAGATGAATTTTATTATTATTTTTATAGCTCTATAAAATACTCCTTTGGTGGTTTGATTGGTACAACACTGAATAAATTAATTTAGGCCAAATTGTCATTTTTATTATATTTACTTGACCTACCTATGAGCAATGAATGATTTCCTAATTATTTTGGAGAAAGATTTAGGAATCTTAATTCTACAAAGAGTATTTTATAAAACACTATATATTTATACAGTTCCCAGGTGTAGTTTGGCAGATATTCTCCTAAATATTTTAGACCATCTATAATTATTTTGAGTGAAAT
>JAQQSU010000604.1:0-20192 GCA_028627135.1 Pseudochirops cupreus | reverse complement strand
TCAGTTCTGTTGGGTTGATGTAAAAAAATGAAGGTTTGAAAAAGAAAGATGCACTGGAAGAAGGACGAAGGGAGAGGTAAAATGGGAACAGTTTTCTCACACAGGAGTATGCAAGGAAGAGCTTTTATAGTGAAGGGGAAAATGGTAGGGGTGAGCAATGCAGTGGTCAGAAGCAAGACAGACTTTTGAGGAGGGACAGGCTAAAAAGGGAGAGAAGCATAAACAGAAGAAAATAGGATTGAGAGAAATACACAGTTAGTAATCATAACTGTGAATGAAATGAGGTTATTCACAAAATGGAAACCAATAGCAGAATGGATTAGAAACTAGAATTGAACAATATGTCATTTATAAGAGATACACTAAAAACAGAAAGACAAACATTTGAAATAAAGAGCTGGAGTAGAATCTATTAATCTATTTATGAAGTAAAAAAAGGCAAGGGTAGCAATCATGAATCTAAGGTAAAAGCACAATTAGAGCTAATTAAAAGCTAATCAAGGAAACTACATTTAGCTAAAAGGTATCATGGACAATCAAGTAATATAAAAAAATTTCCAGCAAATTTCTTTAATAAAGGCCTCATTTCTCAAATATATAGAGAAATGAGTCAAATTTACAAAAATAAGAACACTCTCTAATTGATAAAATGGTCAGTGGATATGAACAAGCAGTTTTTGGAAGAGGCAATCAAAGCCATCTACAATCATCTGGAAAAAATGCTCTAAATTAATATTGATTAGAGAATTACAAATTAAAACAACTCAGAGCTACCCCCCTCAAGTGTAGCCAAAATGACAAGTACTGGAGGGGATGGGGGAAATGGGTAGACTAAGAAATTGTTGGTGGAGTTGTGAACTGATCCAGTCATTCTGGAGAATCATTTGAAAATGTGCCCAAAAGACTATCAAACTCAGCATACCCTTTGACCCAGAAATATCACTACTCAGCCTGTAGTCCAAAGAGATCAAAGAAAAAGTAAAAGCCTATATGTATGAAAGTATTTTGAGTAGTGTGTGTGTGTGTGTGTATGTGTGTGTGTGTGTGTGTGTGTGTGTGTGTGTGTGTGTTGGCAAAGAATTGGAAATTGAAGGAATGTTCCTCAATTGGGGGAATGGCTGAACAAGTTCTGGCAAGTGATTTGGATAGGGTACTATTTTGCTGTGGGAAATGATGAAGGGGTTAGGTTCAGGGCGAAAAAAATATGGCAAGACCTAAGTGAACAAGACGAAGTCAGAAGAACCAGGAGATCATCATACACAGTAACAGCAGTGTTGTAATGATGGTCAGCTGATCTATTCTGATCAATATAATGATCCAAGACAATCCCAAAGGACTCATGATAGAAAAAAAAATGCTATCTGTCTCCAGAGAGAGAAATGTCGAACTCTGAGTGCAAATTGAAATATAGTTGTTTTTTTTCATTTTATTTTTATTTTTGCAATGTGGCTAATGTGGAAATATGTTTTGCATGAAAAACTAAAATTAAAAAAACCCCAAGAACTATTTATGTTTTACATGAAAAAAAGCTAAAACAATAAACCTAAGGAGTATTGATTATTTCACTGTTTCATGAAAATGAAAATGGTATTTAGGGGTAGTTTAAGGGGCTGGACTTAATTTTGGGCTTGGAAACACAAAGAGATTCATCTCAAAACACTGACCTTTCTGACCTTTGGTAAGTTTTTTAACTTCTGTTTGGTTGAGGAAATTTCCCAGGGCTTATATATTAAGGCATTAATGGGTTGCAATCCATGACACACAGTAATGAAAACAAAAATAGAAAAAAAAACACTGATTTTAGAATTAAAAGGACTGGGTTCAAATCTTATCTCTGAGGCTTTTAACTGTGTGACCTTAGACAAGTGTCTTAACTTCTCTGGCGCAAATTCCTTCATTTGTAAAATGAAGGTTTGGACTTAATGGCCACTGAGATCTATTATCTAGAAGCCCATCAACAGATCCTTCTGTATTGGCTTATACCAGATTTTAGCAAGCTAAAGTCTGAGTCATCTGTTTTTGTGTGGGCCCCCAGCTAAAAATGTTTTTAAATAAAATTTTGTTACATTTTAAAATGTGGAAATAATTCTTAGCTCTGGCCCATACAAAAATAGACTTCAGATGGGATTTGGTCCTCAGGCCCAAGTTTGCTAAACACTGACATAAATGATAAAATTTTTTATCTAATTCCAAACTTTTAAGAATGCTGGCTTTTTACTACCATCCTATCATTCCTGTGTTCCTAAGGAAATTACTGTGTTAATATGAATTACATTATCCTAAAGTTATAGTACAGTAGCTAAGATACGTATATGCATTGGCATATATAGATTGAATAGGCTAAATAAAAGTGTTTAAAGATATTGGCATCTGAAGAATTTTATCCCTCTCTAGGTTGCACTTCTGAATCCTTCCCACAGGAATTTCTCTACCCTAGTACCTTCTTCACAGATGCTCCCCCTTTTAACTCCCTTTTTATGTGCTGTCTTCCCCTTTGGGAATGTAAGCTCCTAGAGGACAGGCACCCTTTCTGCTTCTATTTGTGTTTCCAGAAATTATAACAGTGCCCAGCATGTGCCAGATTTACACACAATCATACATACATGTTGAATGAGAGGCAAGCTCAATGAGTACCAACTAGTAAAAAATAATATGAATGCATGCCATGAAAATCTGTAATAATCCAAAGCCAAGTTGAGAGACATTAAAATATAAACATAGCTCTGGAATGGGAAAAATTG
Source organism: Pseudochirops cupreus (assembly GCA_028627135.1). Classification (NCBI taxonomy): domain Eukaryota; kingdom Metazoa; phylum Chordata; class Mammalia; order Diprotodontia; family Pseudocheiridae; genus Pseudochirops; species Pseudochirops cupreus. The sequence goes on along the minus strand of JAQQSU010000604.1, from coordinate 17,451 downwards.
GATAATTTAGACCATAAGCTCATATTTAGAAAATGTTTTAAGATTTGCAAAGTACTTTACATACATTATCTCATCTGAGCTGCATAGAAATCCTGTGAGGGAGGTACTATCATAATAAATCATTTTGCAGATGAGAAATTGTGTCTCAAAGAAATTGTTTCTTTACTGGAGTTACATAGCTCCTGAGTGTCTGAAGTGAGATTTGAAATCATATCTTTCTGATTCAGTCCAATATTGTCTTCCCTACATCGCACTGTTTCTTTGATATGGGTAAAAGTGGATTGATTGAAAAATCATTCTACCAATATATAAAAGATCCACCTAAAGGTATTTGTGAGTCATGATACCCCCTAAATTTGGAGTATCAGTATGTTTGAGTATTTGTCATCAGTTTAAGGAATGGTATAACTGAATCAGTAGAGTACTCTTCCAAGTAGGCAAGAAAAAAGAATGCTGTATGTGTTCAACCAGAGAATCTGGATGGTTGGACATATATTGTTCGTTGATAACACATAGTAGGTATGAGTGTGTAGCTCTTGGCATGTATGATTATCTAGCTGTTAACAACTAACCCTTCTCTTCCTCATTATCTTCTAGAAATGAATCAAATCTATTTTTTTAAAATCCAGTCTGTGTATCAGGTGTCCTATTGTGTAACTCAAATGGAGAGCTAGTAGACAGTAGATGGGGGGAGGACAAAGAGAGACAGAGACAGTCAGAGAGACATAGAGAAAGTCAGAGAGCTAGAGAGAAACAAGAGACAGAAAGAGACACAGAGACAGAGATGGAGACAGAGAGACAGAGAGTGATAAGCAGTAGACAGGTAGATAGACAGATAAGTAGTAGAAAGGTAGAAAGATAGGTTGATAAGTAGATGGCAGGTAGATAGACAAGGAGATAGAGAGATAGAGAGATGAGATAGATAGATAGATAGATAGATAGATAGATAGATAGATAGATAGATGATAGATAGATGGACAGACAGACAGGTTAGATAGACCGGTAGATACATACATACATAGAAAGACAGATGATTGATAGACAGACAGACAGTAGACAGGCAGAGAGAGAGAAAGACGGAGTCAGAGACAGAGATGAATACAGAAATATAATGTACTGCAGATGGAAACTATGATTTGAAGTTGCACTTTCCATATCTTAAGCATCACAATGGTGAAAGGAAGTTAGGGGGAAAGTAAAGAACAAGGCATCTGGGTAGACAGGTGGAAACTAAAGGATAAGTGACTCCCCTGTGAAGGTCTTTGGAGTCAGGCCCTTCTCTCTTTAGTGCATTCCCATTTCTCCTTCAAGCAGCAAGTCACCTGGTTTCAACTTTTTGGTTCTTTTAGAGGCAGCAAAAATCTTATAATTCATCAGCCTGATGATGCTTCTATGTTTGAATTCTATGGAACTGATAATCGTATCTACCTGTAGCCTACCTTGTCATTCTGACACCATGGTAGTGCAAGGTAGGGACAAGGAAGTTGCTCTACAACCTTAGGTGACGCCCCCCACCCCACCTTTTAATAACAAGTCAAGCCAACAAGTATACATTAAATGTTTACTATGAGCCAGGCACTGTGCAAAATACTGAAGATTCAAAGAAAGGCAAAATCGTGGTCCTCCTCAAGAAGCAAGGAGAAACAAAATGTAAATAACTAAATTCATTTTTACAGATGAGGAAACTGAGTCAGGCATGTTAGATGACTTGCCCAGGGTCACACAACTAGTAAGTATCTGAGACTACATTTGAATTTAGTCCTTCTACTGTGCTTCTTCTACAGCTCTACCTAGCTCCTTTCATAGGCAGACTGAAGAAGAAAAAAAAAGTGATACATAATTTGAGTTTTCTCCGGTCTTGCAGTTTTTCGAGCCTTTTTCCATAGAAGTATGTTAATTGTTGTAAAAGCTAGCTATCATTTACTATTTTCATAGATATTCAGCACAGAAACACAAATTCGTACAAATCATAGAAACCAAGCCCCTCATTTTACAAAGAAGGAAACTGAGGCCAGGAGAGGTGGCATCTTCCTCAGGTCGCCTACTCTCTAAGTGACAGAACTGACATTTATTCCAACACGAGTCCGTCCAATTCACATCCAATTCTCTCTTCACTGCACTGTGCTATTTGCTCATGGTTAAACCCCATTTGGATGCTTCTGTCCCACTGTGGAACAAGGATATTTCCTCACTTGCTAAACGGAGGCCCCTTGGAGCTTTAGAATCTCCCTGTTGCTTTTATTTACCATTTTATTGTGCTGATTTCTTCTGACAACCTTCCCTCCATGAAGTTTCACATTTCTTCAACCCCCCTAGACTTAGAATTTCTCATTGAGCAAGGAAGAGAAAGGAAAGGAATAACTGGTCACCAGTGGGGCACCCTTCACCTGAATTTTCTCTTTTCCTCTCCTCTGACCCCTGGGCTACTCAGACCCCACGGAGGCAACCAGACAGGAAGTGGCCCCAATGGGAGTTTCCCACTCCTCTCCCTTCCTCTTGTCCCTCCCCCACCCTGATCTCGACTCCATGGTAAGGCTGTTCATGAAGAGCAATGTGGACACTCACACTTTGGGGCACTGTCCTGATAAAATCTAAGGACTCCTGGGTCTTGCAATCTGTCCTGCTACTGCATCCTGAGAACGTTCAGTCCTTTCCATCAGCCCTGCAGTTTAAGCTGGAAACACCCAAGGACTGGGCAGTTAGGTGGTAGGTAGAGTGAATAGAGTGCCAGGCCAGGCCTAGCACAGAAAGACTCATCTTCCTAAATTCAAATCCATCCTCAGACATTTACTAGCTGTGTGACCCTGTGTTAACTTTCTTTGCTTCAGTTTCCTTATCTGTAAACTGAACTGGAGATGGACACAGCAAACCACTCCAGTATCTGCCAAGAAAACTTTAAAGGGGGTCACAAAGAGCGGGACTTGACTGAAAAATGACTGAATGGCACCCAAGGAGGATATATCAACTGCTTTATTATTTGTGAAAGTGTTAAAGCTTCCTCTATGCTACCCTCCAGCTAGGAGATTTGCATCTCTAGGGACACCCTGCATAGGTACACTCTGCAAATGGGCTGCATGAGATTCCATGAGAATCATGTCAGGCTATTGAAAACCCATAACAAGGTGTAGCTTGAAAGACTTGGGAAGTTCAACAAAAGGGAGGTTTTACTTCTATTGAAGGAGAGAGGACACTCAAAGAAGGGAGATTACCTCAGATGTGATAATATTAAGAGATGATATTATCGGCTCTTTTTTGCTTCAATTCTCTCTGCTAAAGAAAATGACCTTCAGACTAGAAAGGAAAGGGGAAAACTTGTTGTCAGGGATTGAAGCTCCAGATAATTTAGAAAAAGATAAGAAAACACACACCTGCTATCAACGAGTTCAAAGCGCCAAGTTTGGGTGAATTATTATAGAAATGAAAAATAAATCATAAGTATGACGTATGATTAGTCAGAAATCTTTGTAATAGCTTGAAGAATAAGAGAGGAAACCATTGCCTAGAGATGAATAAATGCTTCTTATATTTTAAGCAGATATTTAAAATGGCAGGTATGTGGCACAGTAGATAGAGCACTGGGCCTGGAGTCAGAGTATTGGGCCTGAATTCAAATCCTGCCTCAGACTACGTAACCCTGGTCAAGTCCCTTAACTTATGCTTGCCCCAATTCCTTCACATGTAAAATGAGCTGGAGAAGGAAATAGCAAGTCTCTCCAGTATCTTTGCCAAGAAAACACCAAACAGGGTCACAAAGAGTCAGATACAACTGAACAACAACAAAACTTAAAATGATAGGTCAGTGAAGCTCCGGGAGGAATTATAATAACAGATAATTAAAGGGAGAGATTGTGTTTACTTAGAAAGGAAAGAAGACATCACTAAGAGCCATTAGGATAAGGTAAGAAATATGGGATGTTTTATTATAGAGCTAAGATCAAGCTTGGGGGAAAGGGAGCTGTGTCAATAGGAAGCAACCTGAGCACTTGTTGGGAATGTGTGTTTAGAGAGAAGCTTAATATTAAAGATGATAGAGATAATTAGTGTTCACTGATTGGAAACCTCAAATTTTATAAAAGAAGTTGGACCTTGGGGACTTCTGATTAAGGTGGCAACATGAAAAGTCACAGCAGAGTCTGGTTTTCCCCAAACACCCCAGCAATTAGCTAAAGAGCACTGGCAAGAACAATAATCCAGGAGACCAAAAAGAAGCACCAGAAAACTCTTCCATCCATCTAAGGACTCCAAAAGGAGCCTACAGATGCATATGAAAATAAAGACATGTGATAGACAGCAAATGAGGCATGAAGGCAGCAGAATGTTTTGTCTCTGGACTGTCAGAGCTCTGTAGGGGTTGGGGAAGAAGGGAAAGGGAAACTGATCCAGTCTCTGATATTACTGTACAAAGAGACAGAGCCAGACAGTATGTACAAGTGTTGGGGGCATTCCAAGAGGTAAAAAGGCAATGTTCTCATCAGAGCCGTAACAGAAGACAAAGCTGGCAGAGCTCAGTGCATTCTAAAGGAAAGGGAGCTCTTTCAGAGGCCTGAAGAGAATGCGCCAGTCAGAGATACAGCAGGAGGCAGACACAGTACATCATCCAAGCAGGCTAAATGGTGGGGAGGTGGGGGTTGGGGGGATTAGGTTCCAGCAACCTTCAGACCAGATTCTTCTCCAGTGATTGGGGCAGTGTCTGTTAGGTTTACGCAGAGGATGGAGCCAGTTCTAAGTTAAGGACTGCTCAAGGAAAAGGATAGAGAGATGGTGTTGACCTCTTCTGGGTCACCTGGAGACAGAAGCCTGAGATTATGACAGAGTGTGGTGCCCAGACCCATTCAGAACTGCAGTGGCTTAGACATCTCTAGAAATCTCATCATGTTGCTAACTCAGATGCTCAGCATCTTTCCAAATCCCTCAGCCACTTCTGTCTGGAGGCCTGAAGGGTAGAGCATTCAACTCCTGCCAAAGCCTTTAGTTATAGAGGGGAGGATCTGGTGTGTTGTCCATCCCCTTTCCAGATTCCTTTTGTGTGCTGTCTTTCCTTAAGTACAAAGAGTGCTTTTTATTTCACATTTGTTTCCACAGAGCTTAGTACAGTGTCTGGCATGTAGTAGGCATCCAATAAATGTTTATCGAATTGAACCTCTAGAACAGAGAAGACAGATCCAGAAAAGGCAGTTGTGGTGGCAATCAAAGAGGTATGGTCAACATGTCTAAAAAGACTGATTTAGAGATTGGGAATAGGCATTGGGGTCAAGAAAGCAAGACCAGAGAAATCTGATCAGCTGTCCCTAGCACGGACCCTGGCAATAACAATGGCCCAACTGCATACTACAAATTCACCATGGGCCATTTTTACAGAAGGGAACTACTTCCAAGTGCCTTGTACCTGCGCTGGTGATAAAGCCCTGCGAACAAGAGCTGGTGGTAGAACGAGGACTAAAACCTAAGTTCCTTTTTTGGACATGTTCAACAAGGACAGAGCCTCCCAATATAGTTTTCTTGCCACTACAGAGAATAACTGTTGAAAAAGTTTTTAAACACTCTTCTCAAAAAGCAATGAACTCTCCATTACTGGAAGTATTCAAACGAGGATTAGATAAGCACTTTCTATGGAGATTGTAGAGACAGTTCCTGACATGTATTTAGAGTTGCAAGTAGTAGTCTAGACAGCATCAGATGGCCCCTAAAGTTATTTCCAATCAGGGATGTGCTGGTAAATGTTTAATAACTAAACTCAACAAAAGGGGTGGAACCATGTATAAGACATGTTCAAGTTTAATATGCATTTTTAACATTATCTCCATCATTTCCTTAAGTCAATACAATCAATAAAACAAATCAAACCTAATAATTCAAGATTTGTAGTGTTTTCTAATTTCCAATGAGTAAACTCTTATACTGAAAATTTAACAATCAACTCTCAAGAGCTGATTTAGGCTGGCTCCTGCACATTCCAGCTTCCAACTATGATCTTCTATAAGTCTATGATTTCAAATTCTGATCTTTAAGCGGATGTTATAAGGAATTTTTAGAAATGCAAAGTCCGTTGAAAATAGTGAAGTATTTTGATAAATGTAAAGATAGTAACAACCTCATTTACTTAGCATCATAGGGGAATGAGATGCTCTATATAAATACATTTTCCAGAAAACTTACATTAATCATTCCAAGCATTAAAACCTTTATTTTTGGATGCAAATCTTTCTCAAATGCATTATGTACCTTTCTGCTTTCTTAAATAGATGATACTGAGCATAGATAATTTAATCTTCCTTTGATGACTCCAGGACATCATGTCATGGGACCAAGACAAAGAGCTCAGTGGCTCCGTTTTTACATCTTCTGCTTTGCACACAATCATAGAATCTTGGGGGGCTGGGTGTGGAAGAGACCTCTGAAATGATCTCGTCCAGCCCAGTGCTGAGCTCAAATGTCTTCTCCAGCATTTTCAATAAGTGGTCATGTAGGGGACCAGGATATCTGCCAAGACAAGAGTATGAAGATATGGGAATTTAATGTGAGTTGAAAAGTTTAGGATAGAAAAATCTGGGGAGACCCTGAGATAAGCCTACATTTTTTTAAAAGGATGTTTACATGCTATTTTCCTTTTAGTAGCAAATTCATTTTTTTAATAACTGAGTTAATAGTACTTCAGAATAAGTGACTTTGATTTCTGAAAGGAACAGAGAGGAGTATGGGAGGGAAAAAAGATGCTGATATTACAACTACAAGACTCAGGAATAAAAAGGACCCTTGAAGTCTCTCCTGCCTACAAGAAATCTTAGAAGCAAACCTAGTCTTACAATGTCTAGTAAAAGACATTTCACAGTATCCTTCGATAACCTCCTCTGGGGTATGTTTAGATCCCTTTTCATCCCTGGGATAAGGCATGGTATTTTAACTATATTAAATTATTTGATTAGAGCCTGGGTTCAGACCAGGAGTTCAAATTCTCTTAATGAAGATACAAATGTACACACAGTATTTTAATCAGTAGCATAACTTGTCTATGAGATTGTAGAATTAAGTCAGGATTAAATATTTGTTCTCACCAAACTCATGAATTGATGGCCACTAACTACAATGAGATTTTCATCATCACTTAGTCCCTTTTCCCCAAAAATAACCTCTATAACTTGTATAACCCTATTCAGATGACCCAGATGAAACTGAAAGGAAAATGGGAAGGGGGTAGGGTGGGGCATGGAGAGATATATAGTTCCTCTCTAGAGCCTGTAGACCCATGGGAGGCATCAACATGAGCAGGAGGTATTACCCACTGATATTAGGAGAGAGTGGACATCAGGCTTTAAAATTTACCCTAAGCCAGCATGATGATAGTAACAAAGACCTAGCAGGACATGTGAGGAGTGAAGGCATAATATAATTTCTTAGAGGCAACTGGGTGGCACAGTAGACAAAGTATTGGACCTGAATTCAGGAAAGACGTGATTTCAAGTCCACCCTCAGATACTTACTAGTTGTGTGACCCTGGGCAAGTCACTTAACTGTCCCAGTTTCCTCATATATAAAAATAAAAATGAAACTAAAAACAGCACCTACTTCCCTGGGTTGTTGTGAGGATAAGATGAGATATTATTTGTAAAGGCTTTTGCAAACCTTAAAGCAATATATAAATGATAGCTATTGTCATTATTTTCCATGAGAGTCAAGGTCTATAGAATATAGTGTAAGCGTGCTGTTGCTCTTCAGTCATTTCAGATTCTTCATGACCCCATTTGGGGTTATCTTGGCAAAGATTTTGGAGAGGTTTGCCATTTCCTTCTCCAGCTTCATTTGAGGAACTGAGGCAAACACTGTTAAGTGACTTGCCCAAGGTCACACAGCTAGTAAGTGTATGAGACCAGATCTGCTCTCAGTCCCCCTGACTTCACGGCCAACACTCTAGCTGCTAGGTAAGGTGCCACCTAGCTTCCAGGGCAAGGGGTTACATTCCATCCTCTATCAATAGCAAAGACCAGACTTTCTTGATTGGATCAAGCACTAAATCAATTAAAAGTATAAAATAGGTTCAAACAGTTTGAGAGGAATGAGTGTTTTGATCATTGTGTGACAGCTGTACACACAGGGCATGCTTTGCAATTTCTTGAAGAGAATCAGTCATGTCTTTTGTCGTCAGAGATTAAAGCAAGCCAGTCTGGGAGTTGGAGGAGAGGTATTTGTGTTTTCCTCCTCCCTTTCCCATTAACCAGGTAATGACATAGTAAACTTGTAAAGGTTGGAAAGTCTGTGCTTCCTGTGATACTAGTAGCATCAGAGCCTGTCAGGGGATCTTGTGAACAGAAGTGGCTAACATCAGCATCCGGAGAGTCACACATGAGGGAAGCCAGCTTTCTGATTCTCCAAAGACACCAAGCCTCAGAGCCCAGCACAAAGGAATAACTTGACAAAGGAACAATATGAGTTTACCCTCTGCTCACATGTGATCTCTTACCTCAATGAAAGTGTGTGTTGGGTTTGAGAAGTTGGATGGGACGGTTTTGTAATTTTATTATTGTTATTTCTTCTCAGTAAATTTTGTTGTTGTTATTCAGTTGTTTCAGTAGTGTCTGATTCTTTGTGACCCCATTTGGGGTTTTCTTGGCAAGGGCCCTGGAGTTGTTTGTCCTTTCCTTCTCTGGTTCATTTTAGTGATAAGAGAACTGAGGCAAACAGGGTTAAGTGGCTTACCCAGTATCTTGAAGTCAAATTTGAACCCAGCACTCTATCCACTGTGCTACCTAGCAATAAATGAACATTTGTAAAAGCTAATTAATGTCAACTAGTTGATCACTATTAAAGAATATATTAGATAGGGGCTTGTGAGTTATAGTATTAGAAATCCCAAATCCTCAGGTTCCTCCTTAGAACACTGAGGAGAGAAGTAGTATCTCCGGTCTGGGAAGCTAACTTAATAGTCCAGTGCAAGTTAGAAGAATTAATCTAGAAGGGGCAAAAGTGGAGGTGGGGCGGGTGCTACAATAGAACAGAGGAAGACTTCTGGTCAAGAAGTTTGCCTGAATAGAATGCAGATAGCACAGATCCCACATACATACTCCACCAAAACACTGAAGTTCACACCCTGATGCTGTTGCCTTCACACTGAAACAGTCTGGGCGAAAAGGTTAAGAGATCCCTGTCAAAGTTGTCCTGAAAGGGATCTGAAGATCTGATGCTCTGCACCTCAGAGATGAAGGGGAACATGAGGGTAATCACAGGTGGTGTAGGTAGGAACACAAATCCAGAGTGAGATTAAACAAGCTTGGCCAGTCCATTCAAATGCACATCAGGTAATGGGGCTTGACCTAGGCACAAAGTTCTAATTCAGGAATGAAAACTTGAAAGATGAATAATTGGCTTTTTATATATTTTTTTAAACATTTGATTTTAAAGCTTTGGATTCCAGATTCTTTCCTTTCCTCTCTTGTCACCCACCACTACTAGGAAGATAAGCAATTCAATATAGGTTGTATGTGTGTAGCTATGCAAAACATTTCCGTAGTGGACATATTGTGAAAGACTGACTAAAGTTCCTTCCATCCTATCCCACCTCCCACTTGTTCTATTTTCTACTTTAACCCTGTCCCTTTTCAAGAGTGTGTGCTCCTAACTCCCTTCCCCCCAACCTGCCCTCCCCTCCACCATCCCCCCTCTCATCCCCTTCCCCACTACTCTCCTGTAGGGCAAGATACCCAATTTAGAGTGTATGTCATTCCCTCCCTAAGCCAAATTCAATGAGAGTAAGGTTGATCCATTCCCTTTTGCCTTCCTGTTCTTCCCCTCCATTGTAACAGTTTCCCTTGCCTCTTCTATATGAGATAATTTACCCCATTCTGTCTCTCCCCATCTCTTCTCATTATATTCCTCTCTCATCTCTCAATTTCACCTAAGTATCATCCCTTCCTATTCAATTGATCCTTTGCCCTCTGTCTATGTATACCTGTACATATATACACATACTCACATATGCGTTGATATGCACATATACTCTCCTACATAGACATATATATGTATGTATACATATTTATATTCCCTTCACCTATCCTGATACTGAGAAAAGTTTCATAAGTTACAATTATCATTTGTCAATATAATAATATAAATAGTTCAACTTTGATAAGTTCCTTATGATTTCTTTTCTGTTTACCTTCTCATGCTTCTCTTGCTTCTTGTATCTGAATGTCAAATTTTCTATTCAACTCTGGTTTTTTCATCAAGAAAGTTTAAAAGTCCTCCGTTTCATTGAATGACCATATTTTCCCCTGAAACGTTATACTCAGTTGTGCTTGGCAGGTAATTCTTGGTTTTAATCCTAACTCCTTTCATCTCTGGAATGTCATATTCCAAGCCCTTTGATCCCTCAGTGTAGAAGCTGCCAGATTCTGTGTTATCCTGATTGTCTTTCCACAGTATTCAAATTGTTTCTTCTTGGCTGCTTGTAATATTTTTTCCTTGATCTGGGAACTCTGGAACTTGCCTATAACATTCCTAGGAGTTTTCTTTGGGGCATCTTTTTCAGGAGGTGATTGTGAATTCTTTCAACCTCTATTTTGCCTTCTGATTCTAAAACATCAGGGCAATTTTCCTTGAGAATTTCTTGAAGGATGATTTCTAGGTTCTTTTTTTGATCATGGCTTTCAGGTGGTCCAATAATTTTTAAATTGTCTCTCCTGGATCTATTTTCCAGGTCAGTGGTTTTTCCAGTGAGATATTTCACATTGCCTTCTATTTTTTCATTTGTTTGGATCTGTTTAATAGTATCTTGATTGCTCATAAAGCCATTAGCTTCCATTTGCTCCAATCTAATTCTGAAGGAATTATACTCTTCAGTGAGGTTTTAAGATTCTTTTTCCATCTGGCAAATTTGGCTTTTTAAGGCATTCTTCTCCTTGTTGGCTTTAGGGCCTCTTTTGCCTTTTGAGTTAGTCTATTTTTTAAGGTGGTATTTTCTTCTGTCAGATTGTTGACTCTCTTTTAATGATTTTCCTGCATCATTCTCGTTTCTCTTCCCAATTTTCTTCTACTTCTCTTATTTGGTTTTCAAAATCCTTCTTAAGCTCCTCTATAGCCTGTAATCAGTTCATATTTTTATTGGAAGCTTTTGATGCAGGAGTTCTGGTGTTGTCTTCCTGCTATTCCAGGCTTTGATTCTTTTTGTCTCCAAAAAAGGAATCTAAAATTGGATTGTTGTGCTCGCTTTGCTTCCTTTGTTTGCTCATATTGCTACTCAATTACTTGACTTACAAGGTTTTTGCCACAGTGGAATTCTGCTTCCAGAGAAGAGAGCTTTGTCTCAAATTGCTGGGGTTTTTGTAGCTGCTGGAGCTATTAGTTGGGTACTCTTTGAAGCATCCACAGGCTCTGGCACCTGGTCACATACCCCAGGACCTCCACCCAAGGCAGTGATCCAGATCCAAGCAGGTTAAAGAAAGAGCAATTACCCCTCAGAATGGTCACTTGGTCCCCCTATGATCTGCAGGCCAGGAGCTATGAAGCAGCCACATGGAGGCAGCTGCATAGCCGCCACACCTGAGCTGCTTCTCCCTTCAGGGGGCAGAGTCTGGACCACACTTGGTCCCCCTGTTCTCAAAGTCCACACTGACCTCTCACTTTTTCTTTTTGGAATTTATGGGTTGATAATTCTGGAAATGGTCACAGCTTTTGGTGATCCATTCTTTCAAAGTCCCTCCAGCCACAGCTGATAGGGCTGCCCTGGGGCTAAAACTGCAGGGTCCTCCACTCCCAGCAGGCTGTGATGAACCCTTCCTGTCTGCCTGCTTGTCTGCCTTCGGTGGGAGATTTGTTTCTCTCTGTCACTTTGTGGGTTCTGTAGCTCTAAAGTTTGTTTAGAGTCATATTTCATAGGTATTTGAGGTGGTTATGGGAGTTTTCCTGCTTCTATGCCACCATCTTGGCTCCACCCTCTGGCGAATAATTGGTTTTAAATTGCATGATAAATATTTTTTCAAAAATTGAAAATCTAGAGATTCCTCAAAGGCAGAAGCAAGTAGCTCTGTAAAAACCATAAGCAGAGGCTCAAAGAGGGGAAAAGAGATTTTCCACAAGGACTACATATGAACAAAGAAATAAAAGAGACAAAAAAAAAAAACCCTAAAGAATTGGAAATAGCCAAGCAGAAAAATTGTTAACCATTAAATAAGAAATGGGCTCCCTGAAAACTAGATTATACCAAACAAAAGTCAATGACACAGCAAAAAATATTAGAACAAAATCAGACAGAAAAAAAATAGAAGAAACAAGTAAGATACCAATATCAAAAACAATTGACCTAGAAAACAGAAGACAATTTAAGAAGCACTGGACTTACTGGAAAAACCTGATTTTTTAAAAGCTTGAACACTACAGCTCAAGAAATCATAAATGACAACTTCTTAAATCTATTAGAACCTGAGGACAAAATAAAGATACAAAGAATTCATCAATGACCTCCTGAGAGGAGCCTCAAAAGGAAAAGTCCCAAGAATGTCATAGTAGAAATCAGAACTCTCATTCAAAGAAAAATTTCTATGAGCATCCAGAAAGAAGCACTTCACATAGCAATGAACCACAGGCAGGATCACACAAAACTCAGCATCTTCTACTATAAATGAGAGATTTTGGAGTACAATATTCCAAAAGGCAAAAGAGTAGGCTTACAACCAAAAATCACTTACCCTGCCAAGTGGAGTTTAATCCTAAAAAGAAAGAAAAATTGATTTTTAATGCAATGGAGAGCTTTTAAATATTTCTGGTGAAAAGACTAAAACTGAATAAGAAATTTGACATAAAAAAATAAGAGTCCAGAAAAATCTAGAAAGGTAAATTTATTTGTGAAACTGGAAAGAGCTGAATGATGATAACAGTGCTAGCTTTCCATTAGGAGAGAAGAACCAAATGTCCACGTAAAACAGTTTCTTAACCTGCTCTCAATGAATTTGCTATTAAAGATAGATAGATAGATAGATAGATAGATTGATTGATAGATTGATAGAGAGAGAGAGAGAGACAGAGACAGAGAGAGAGACAGAGAGACAGAGAGAGAGAGAGACAGACAGACAGACAGATGAACTATTTCAATTTGGTTTCCTTCTTAATCTTATGTATTTTTTATTTATACATTTAAATATATTCTTTTGAGAAGGCTTCACCAGATTGGCAAAGAGATTCATCACATAGAAAGGTTAAAAATGCTATCTCTTGAATCCTAATGTTTTCAAAGAGTATTGAGTGAGTTAGAAAAACTGGAGTCTTGGAAATGGATTGGTTCTGTTCTCAATATTTGAAGAGAGGAAAGAAAAGGGAGGACAAGAGGAAAATATTATTTTAGTGTAGAAAGGGAAGAGAATGATATGATACTAGGTGGCTACATGGTGCAGTGAATAGAGCACAAGCCCTGGAGTCAGGAGGAGCCAAGTTCAAATCCAGCCTCAGACACTTAACACTTGCTAGCCATGTGACCTTGGGCAAGTCACTTAACACGAATTGCCCTGCCTTCCCCCCTCCAAAAAAAAAATGGTATGATACTTTCTATTTCTCATAATTGAGGTACATAAAAAGAACATATGAATGTGTTTCAAGGGAAGAGGGAGTAAACATCAGATGATCTCATTCATACGACTGGAATAAATGGGGGTTGAACATAAAGACACACACAAACAGTTTGGTGTAGAAATAAAACAAACACCATGGGGAAATAATTGGATGGGAGTGATTAAGAAGGAATATATACCAGGGAAGGAAAAGTCACAGGAATGATAAATTTCTTGATCCTGATGAAGGGAAAAAAATAAAAGCATGCATCTAAAACTTCATTGGAATGCTTTAGATTGCCTCAGACCACTGGGGAATAACTGAACAATTTGTGATACGTGAATGTAATAAAGTATCTTTGTGTCATAAGAAATTATGAAAGAAATTATTAATTTTGGAAAATCCTGAGTAGTATGAGTCCTGGGAGCAGAGTCAAAGCAGAGCTACACAAATGATTCACACAAGGACAGAAACATTGTGAAGCCAGACAGCTTTGAGAGTCTTGAGAATTCTGGTCAATGCAGTGATCCACCAACTTTTGATAAAGAGGTGATGGCCGTATGGTGCAGAAATATAAATTTTGGACATGGCCACTATGTGGATTCATTCTTCTTTACTATGCTCAATTGATACAAAGGGTTCCTCTCCTCTTTATCTCGGTTTTTAATGGGTAGAATTGCGACTCATGAGGTTAGTAAAAAGTGATGACGGGGGTGGCTAGGTGGCACAGTGAATAGAGCGCTGGCCCTGGAGTCAGGAGGACCTGAGTTCAAATTTGATCTCAGACATTTAACACAAAAACTAGCTGTGTGACCTTGGGCAATTGCCCTACCTTCCCCCCTTCAGAAAGCAAATAAAAATTTAAAAAAATAAAAAGTGATGACAAATAAAAGTGGGCCATCAAATATTCTTTAATGCACAGAGGAGAACATGAAGAAGATTAGAAGTAAGCATAGACAAGTAGGAAGATATCATAAGTAATGTATAAAATGTATTATATGCCTCTTCTTAGAAAAGCAAACAGTGAAATGGGGATGTGCACTTTTTAGGGAATTCCCTTTTTTATTCTACTGTTTGTGTAGAAATTTTTGTGTGTGTATGTGTTTATCTTTAAATTCAGAGTAAAAAGATCTTTTTCAACAGTACAAGGGAAAGATTCAGAAAATGGAAACATCTGGGTCTGGAGCTGCACTTCACACTGTAACTCACAAGCCCACCACATGGACCCTGATCGTGATCTTTCCCTATGGGGGTAGGGGCAGAGCACTGATTCTTTAGGGAAGAGAATGTTGGATGCCTGCCATCTGCTGGAACCAGGATTGAATAGCGTGTGAAACAGCAGAAGATATCTTGTTTGACCTGTAGTAGTTGGGTATTGCAGAGAACTTCAAAGGATAAAGGGAGACCCAGGAGGGTGGAAAGAACCACCTTGATAGGGAGCATCCAACGAGAGCTGTGAAGAACAAGAAGAGTGAGCTATGAATCTCCATTCCACACTGCTTGGCTTATTGTTGTTGCGTTTTAAGGATAAAATAAACTAAATTCTATATATTAGTTTTAAAATAGTTTCACTTGTCTGCATTTCCTTCTGAACTTCCTTCTGTTCTCTTCTGTGCATTTTTTAAAGTATTTTAATGGTTCCTTTTTTTTTAGCATCCTAATACTAACCCCTTTCACCTGCAATGTAGCGGGACTAACTTATAGGTAGAGTAACATCGCACAGTCAAAAAGGTCGTGTTGGAGAAGGGAGACCAACCCGTGATGACTATGTATTGGAGCCTTATTATTGTAGACTGGTTACATTATATATTTTTTTCTTGGAAGAAGGAATACATAGATAGAATCAGCTAAAATGAATAATGTCTATATTAAATAGAGACAGTGGAATCTATAAAGAATAACTGACAGGCCTCAAATACTCCATCAGTAAATTAGGGGGATGTCTAATCCAAGTGTTTAAAGGCTTTCCCTTCCTTTTCCTGGGTGGGGCGGAGCTAAGATGGGGAAAGGAAGCAGTAGCCTTTCCAAGCTCCTCCAAGAATTCTGTCACTAAAAGCTAAAAAGTGAATTTCAACTCATTTAAGAGTGACAGAACCCATTGGGAGACAGAGTGTGGCAGATTCCAGTCCAGGAAAGTGCTTACTCAGGTCTGGGCAGAGACAGTGTCGAACACACAGGAGCTGCACCAGCATGGATCTGAGAGCAGAGTACGGCAGACGGAGAAGAATCCCCAGCAAGCCAGCAGACTCACTCACTCCAACTGCGATTGGCAGCCGTCTCACCACGTGAGAAAGGATCATCAGAGCTGGGTAAGAGAAAAAGCAGGGCCCACAGCAGGGTCAGCAGCTTCTCCTTAAGCTACTACCCTGCAGCCTGGATGTTTAAAAATTACATACCCTAACTTCCAGAAGTCAAGATGGAGGAATAAAATTTAGTTGCTCTGATCCCCCCCTCCCTGACCCAGAAAAGTCTGGAGTTAAATGTGCCACCCAGAGTAAAACCCTGAATTAGTGGAAACAGCCTCATGCTTGGGTGTCAGCAAGAAAAGGGAGACAGTACAGAGTCTAAGCCCAGGAGGGTGGAGTCAGCAAGCCCTAACAACAAAAGCCCAAGTATGCTTTAGCACCACCTGGCCAATCAGCAAACTACAGCCCTGCCCTGCTGATGGCCTCCTGATACTGAGCCTGCCTGAGCTGTAGCCCAGAGACACAGACGTGGAAACCTGAAGGGGTCAGACCACCCCGCCCCCATAGGTAACTCTGTGAGCCTCAAGATAACTCAGGGGAAACATTGAGAGTCCTGGCCCTGGCCTCCGTCTACACACTCAGTCACTACAGCTCATTAAGTGAACAACCAAACCCCTACCTCCCAGCCTGAGAAGCTCAATACTTCTGCACCCCAGAAGCATATATCCACTCTAAAAATCCAGGACATAGGCAAGTACAATAGAGAAGAAGGAAACTGCAAAGGCTAGGACCATCAAATCTTTTTATAGTGAGCAAGAACAACCAAATTCATAAGGCAACATGGACTCTGTACTCATACTGGAGACCACAGAAGGAAATGTGAATTGGTCTCAAGCCCAAAAAGCATTCTTGGAGGACCTCAAGAGGGATTTTTAAAAATGAAATTAGAGAGATAGATAAAATCTACAGTGACAAAATTGGAAAAAATTTCACTGAAGAAAACAAATCTTTAAAAAGTGAAACTGGAGAACTAGGACAGGAGGTCCAAAATCTAACTGGAGAAAGTACCTCCCTAAAAATGAAATGAATATATGGAAAAGGAGATTGAAAAACTTATTGAGGAAAATAATGCCCTAAAAATTAGAACCAGTCCAATTGAAGCTAAGGACTCTATGATGCAGCAAGAGTCAGTCAAACAAAATATAAAGATTGAAAAATTAGAAGAAAATGAAAAATATCTCACTGGAAAAACAACTGACCTGGAAAACAGATCCAGGAAAGATAACCTAAGAATTAACAACCTACCAGAAAGTCATGATGAAAAAAGCAGCCTGGACAGCATCCTCCAAGAGATTGTCAAAGCAAACTGTCCTGAGGTCCTAGAATCAGAAGGTAAAATAGTTATTGAAAGAATTCACCAATCTCCTCCTGAAAGAGATCTCAAATTGAAAACTCCAAGAAATATAGTAGCCAAATTCCAGAGCTACAAGGTCAAAGAGAAAATACTGAATGCAGCCAAAAAGAAACAATTCAAATATCATGGAACTACAGTCAGGATTACACAAGACTTAGCAGCTGCTACATTAAAAGATCAGAGGGATTGGAATTTGATATTTTGTAAAACAAAAGAGCTAGGACTGCAACCAAGGATCAACCCAGCAAGACTGAGCATAATGTTTCAGGCAAGGAGATGGTCATTTAATGAAATAAAGAACTTCCAGACTTTCCTGATGAA